>BOPP01000106.1:1573596-1589778 GCA_017312745.1 Gryllus bimaculatus
AACGAGGTGAAAAAACGGCAAGGGTCGCGAGTGCGGTGCGGGGCGGGCGAGGGTCGTCGCTTTGCGCATTAGGCAAAGTTTATTCGTTCAGGCAAGTAATTGGAACAACAGTGTCAGCATGATGTCACGGGCGCCAAGCCCAGCAGCCCCTACAACTCCCGCCGGCCCGCCCAACTTTATGCGACCATATATCAGCGGCCGGCCGATCGTCGCCTCTGCGAGGCCCTCTTGACCAAAAAAACACGGCGACCCACCGGCCGCTACCGCCCCGCCCCGCCCCCCCCCACACAGTCCCTGGGGGCGTGGCCGGCCCCCCCGCCCCAGCCCCCGCTTGACCGCCCCCTCTGCAGTCTCGACCACTCGTTTCGTTGGGCCTTCGCCAAGCATTTATTCCACCCCCGCACGCCCACCCCCGCGCTTCCTTCATATTAACTGCTCGGGCCACTTTCTCCTCAGAGTCACTTCGAAAGCACTCGCAGCAATCTCCCAACATCAGGCGAATACTCAGTTTACACATTCTGAAGGTCCTATATTCGACACTATGTTAAACGAAAATGTTGAGTTTAGTGATTGGAATAAAGAATAATTCCAATAGCTTTTTTGCAATTATTCTATTTAATTTACAGCATGCGGACAATTACCTCTCAGTAATTGAATTTTGAAGTCAATAATTCGTGTTTTTACACTACGAAAACCCCATTGATTTTGGTCTTTCCAGCGCGTAAAATTATTAATAGAGCCTTCCCCAAAAATGTTTACAATTGACCCGAAAAGGAACATGGGTGCTATCTGTGTCATATGGAATTGTTTAGAATTATTTTGCCTTTCACTTACTCAAATGAGTTACTTGAACAATTTGTGCCTAATTAAAACTTTGTGTTTCTCGAAAACTATTCTGAACGTTATTTCTTAATTAATGATGCATAGTTCGAGCGGCATTTACTAATTCTGTCAATGCAGGAAAGAGTAGTGCTTTTTGTCGAATGTAAATAAGCCCGGCGAGGTTTCTGGGACCTCCGAATTCGCAGGAAAGCCGCGCGTTGACGGGCTGTCTCGGCTCGAGGCGAATCCACGCTCCTTCCGCCTGTGCAGCTCGTCGCGTCTCGTCTCGCCCGCGCCGCCTGCCACACTCATTAGCGGGGCGGCGGGGCGGTGGCGGGAGCGGGCGGCCGACGGGAAAGGGCCGTTGTGAATGATTTTCACGCCGCCGCCCAGGCGGGAGCTCCGCGGGGCGCCGCCGGACAGTCGAAACTGCCCGGCTAATGCTCCTATAATTACCGGGGCCGGGCGGGAGGGGCGCAGGGCGGGGCGGAGCCGCTGGACGGGCGGGGCGCGCGACCGCGAGGACGAGCAGCGCCGCACGTCACGGCGGCCCTAACGAGCGCTTCGCATGCGCCGCCCGCTCGCTCGCCGAGCCTCCGCCCGCCGCGAAAACGCGCCCCGCGGCCGTCAGGAAGCTCCGCCGCCCACAGTCACCTCGCCTTCCCCGCCCGCCACCCTTCTCCCCGCCTTTCCCTGCCCAAACCGCCCCGCCACGAACCGCCCGCCCCGCCACGAACCCCGCCTCCGCACCCCGCTCGCCACCCCCAGGCAGCACGCCGCCGCCCGCACCGCGGCCCGCACCCCGCCCCGCACCACGGCCCGCACCCGCCCCGCACCCCGCCTCGCTCCGCCCCGCCCCTCACGCGTCCCGCCGCCGCAAGACCGGGCCAGCTGGTGCCGCCCCATCCTCTGATCAGCCGCTGCAGCTCTCCTGCCACCTCTTGCCAGTGTAACGACGCTCTCAAAACATACACTAATAGTGGTACGTTATGAAAGGCACAAACGACCAAATTTGACACAAATCCCTCGCGTTCAATAATAGATGATCGACTCATTCATTTCTTAAATTTGAAACTGGATGAGACGGCCGTTTTAACCTTTAAAGAGAAGCTCATTGGAAAAAAAAGGTATGATTCTAGTTGCTATATATCGACCAAATTTTTAAAGCTGTAGTATATTGACTTCCATTCCATTGTTGTCTTGTCCTCATCGCTGTGTTATATAATTTTGCTTTTTCTCATCACTGTTCTTCAACTCATCTTTCTATTTTTAAAATATATAATTTATATTTGAATGTATAAATGATATCAAGAGAGCTTCTGTCTAAGTCAATATCTAAAACAGATGTTGTCGCAAATTAATTTTGAAAATAAATGTTCTTCATTAATATCCTTGAATCTGTGTTGCGCCCACAGATGATACAACCCAGCGCACGAATGGAAAAACACCTGCTATTGCGTTAGTAAAACGAAATAAGCTTTATATTCGCCGAGCATCATTCACATACAGTTCTTTCCATTTTCGCCACAAAAACTAATATAAATTGTACATAAAAATGACATTTATTGTTCTCTGGTTCAACACCGACACCCTTGGCGAAACTACTTCACTCCTTTTAACTTGATAAATTAGCTATCTTGCGAGCAATTTCAGCAGGCAATCGGAATCCTCTGCAACCACCCATTTGGCCGGCTCCGGTCCCACTTTGCCGTCCCCGGTCGTCATCGGCCAGATCTTCGCCAGCGGCCCCAGAGGAAAAGCGCAATCTCCCCATATTAATTCCCCCGTAGGAAGTCCGCTTATCGCTTCTTTTAATCGATGGCCCGCCGCGCGCCGCCGCGGCCTCCGCGAGACCAAAAGCGAATCTGCGCATCCATCGCGCCGCCGGCCGCGCCGGCTTACGCAGCGCGTATCGCCTTGACGAATCTGCGTTCCGTTCGGGGCCTTGTAAACGCTCATATGGCGAGCCCCGCCCGCCCGCCCGCTCACAAAGAGCGAAAGAGCTCGCCCAACGTAAACCTCGCGCAGGAGAGAGGTATCAATGTCTAGGACACGGAAGGGGAAAAAAGAACTGTTGGGTTGAAACCAAGGAATTTAGTCAGCCCGCTGAGGCAGAGATCGTTTAAGGCAGTACAATCTTCGAGGCGAAGGATCGCGGCGTTCGCAGTCCCGCCTCGGCAATTGTTGAATTTGTGTCCGTTCTTTCACCCCCTTATCCACCATATCATTCTACCTTCACATTACATACCATTTAGAACGCAATAGTGAACGCTAATAACGAGATAATTGATAGAGCTTAAATAAATAACAATAAAATAATAATAATAATATAATAATATAATAATAATAATAATAATAAATAATATAATAAAGGTTTGTAAACAACTCTAGCAACAGTTTCAGCTGCTTTCGCTTTGATGTCACAAACTTACTGCACCCGCTCACGCGTTTATGTACAGATCTACCATTTTCTCGTGAAATTGCATTCGTGAATTTTAAAGTGCTGGAATGATTGTAATAACGATTAACGGTCAAAAAAAATCGTAGTACGAAAAGAAAAACCTTTTAGAGACGTCGCGCGTTGCGTCGTCGGCGCGCGGACGCGAGGTAAAGGATGGGCTTCGTTAGCGGCCGTCCCGTCCCGTCCCGTCCCGTCGCCCGTGGACCCGCGCGCTCTTGCGACGCCGTCCAAAATAGGACGCCCGATGGGCACATGCGACGGACGGATCGATAGAAGACAGCGACGACCAGAACATTATCTATCGGGAGATTATGATATTTTTATTTGGGTTGCTTCTGTTTGGTTTATTCGTTTACCCAGTTGGAGATTTCTAAAATTTAAAAGAATAACACAGACGATACTTGCATGCTCCGTTAGTTTATGAACGTAGATTCTTAAAATTTCAAAGTTCTTCCTATTAAAGTTGGGGTCACGAAGTCGTTTTAGATGAACCGTGTGGAGGTTTAGCCAGTTGCAGTTATATGAAATTCGTTGTATTTTTTAATACGAGGACTGGAATTACGAAATATAGTATAGCAAACCTCAATTATTCATCTTCGGTGCAGAGATAATCAAATACGCAATTCTTCGCCAATTTCCTTCTACAAAATAAACGCAAACAAATTCAATAAATTAACCCTTCATATTCTGAGGATTGCATATTACTCTATGGCATTGTAATTAAATCTATTGATTAAATAATTCTGCCTATTTTCCAATAGGTCAATTCCAGTTACTTGAAATATTGCGGAAAAGTTGCTTAAATATTTTCCCTGACGATTCTTATCACTGTCTCACACCAATTCTTGCTAGCAGAGAATCTGAAAAATATCATAATTTAAAATACAACAAAAATACTAAAATTATCCTTCGAAACGAAGTCTTCTGCGTGGTTAAGTGCCCATTTGTAATCTCTGCTCAAAATTCTGTGCTCCGCCCAAACTTGGCTTTCAAGTGCTACTGCTTGGCAGCGACCAAGCGAACGTGTTGTTTACACTCTGTTGACTACGCATCAGTGGTGTTAGCATCAGAAGGACGCAAGGAGCTACACAGGGCTTTCTGTGATTTTAGTGATTAAGAATTCATTTTTCGAACTTTTTCCCATTCAAAAATGTGAAGGCAAAATTAAAGAATTTTCTCCGACTTATGTGTCTAGGCGTTGCTAAAAACTTTTTCGTGTTCTTGAAATTGGTGTAGTTAAATATGGAAAGTTGCTATTGTTTGGCCGTCGAATGATTTTTGCAAGAGCTACTTTCATTAAGTTCGTCTCTTTTATAAGTCCTTAATGCATTCCGGAGATGGAATTAAGAACACTGTCTAAACTGATGAGAAATAATAATTTTGGAGTGCGAAATGATCTTGGCAATTACTTATTGATTGGTGACGGGTAAACCATCTTTCAATAAGTCAGCTTTTTTTGTCCCAGTTATGACGCCTTCAGTTATCACGAGCAGTGCTAGAAGAAAAACTTCGATGATGAATTCGACAGATACAGACTACTTTATTTCTCAATTATAGTTTTCCAACCCCCTCCCCTTCCCACACACACACAGACACATAAAGAGTAGAAAGGGTAATATGTAGAAACGTTTTTGTGACAGCTGAGTAAAGACAAATGAGTCATAATCATGATATTATGTGATATCTTTGATGATTGGTGATATCTTACGAGAAACAAACGTGTAATAAATAAAGTTTTATTAATCGGCCTAAAGTAATATTTTTTTTAAAATTTGAGTTATTTCTACCGGATGTGTGTTTTTGTTAATAAAATCAATTGCCACAACTTTTAGACAGATATTCAGTTTCCAACTAGCTAAAATCTTAATTCGGAACTTGCCGGGATGAAATTAAGCACATTTTTAAATATCAGTAAAAATAATGATTTTATATTATAATTTTTTCTTCATCTTACAAAAACAGGTACGGACAATTACATTATACATTTTATCAAAGTGTTTTAGGGTTTTAATTAATATATTTCTAATTGGTGTGTTATTTTGTTTTTTCATAAGAACTGGATTATTGTAAGGATGTGTAGGCAGCTTAAGCAAAAGTTTAGAAATAATTCAGGTCAGAAATATCTGAGTTTCAAGAATTTATTGGACAAAGATCCCCGTACTTCAAAGATACAAATATATTGATTAAATTAAATATCACTTTGCATTTTATTTTCATTAAATAAGAAGAAAACGACGTGAGTGATTTTGACTCCGCGGCAATGTATTTTTGACATAACTGATAGCGTTTATGCGAACATTACAATAGTAGTTTTTACGAATAGTACATTACTCGTATATCACATTGTTTCTTTGGTGAATGGTGGAAGTTGATATTTATTGTGAACATCAATGCTTTTGACAAATAACACCCATGACTGAAGAACAAGCCTTTTACGCACGTCTCTGCTACTCGCCCTCCCGCCCGGCATCTCCGATTGTTTATTTAATTTTTTCAGATTATCCTTCAAGCATAAATCCCGAACTCAACAGCGTCCGACTGCCCATCAAATTCACAGAGCCTTGTGTGCCAGACATAGGACTCGGCCCAATACAAACGCAGCGTGAGAATCTCTGAAGTCAGACGCTGCAGGAGAGCAACTGTATTCTCGCACCCCCCCCCCCCAATTATTTAGTACGCAATTCCGCGCGACCCTCGCAGAAGGCATTTCCAAACATCTCTTTCCTGGCGCCGCTCGCGACAGACGCAGCCGCCACCACCACCACCACCACCACCACTTCGCACCTGGCGCGGCCGACGCCCGAGCTGTCACCCGGAGGCAGCGGCGACGCGGCGCGGCGCAGCGCGGCGCGGCGTGTATTAAGACCCGGCGTCTAGGTTTACAAATATTTGGATTTCAGCCAGCGAGAAAATTGCGTCATCCATCTGCGTCTCGCCTGCAGAGGCTGCTCAGACTAATATCTATTACTTCTAGGAAAAGTTAAAACGTCCGAGTCCTTCGAAATTGTAGTATATTCGTTTCCACGAAATAGAAAGACGTCAATTTCCGAGTACCTCGCCGGTGGGTTTGTATTAGGTATTATTTTACTTCAACTGTTTGCTGGGTGCGGATCTCCCTGGCGGAACGTAATGTTGCGAAATGAATTGAGGGAAATTTGACTTCAAAACCATTGTGTTTGGAGATAAATAACGTCGTTTTCGTTTATTCATGCAATGCAGATTCTATTTTGCATTTCTTTCATCTTCCGAAAGCCTACGTTGTATGAATGTCCTCCACAGGAGACAATCGCGATCCATAAACAAGTGGGACGCCACGAGATCTTTTTTTTCTCCTTAATAATTGTCTTTTATCTTCAGGAAGAAAGAAGCAGACAAAAGTTGCAGATGACGTAATATATGTTCGGAAGAGGCAGATATTTTTATGGGATTGCGTGGCATCTTCACGATGACAATCGTAAATCCTCTCTTAAACGCATGCAGAGCAGTCATTTATTCGCGGGGGCTTCATCTTTATTTCAGAGCAGTTTTAAGACGCCACCTACGTTTAAGAAGTGCTCTTGAATGAGCGGCGGGGCTCCACAGAGAGCAAGAGTATTCCAGATTTTTCAATTTCAATTCACGGAAAAGGGCAGCGAGGTTCGCTCTTGCGTGCGTTCGTTTGCGCCGGCGACACGGGACTGCGTTCCCCCGCGGGTTGAGTCCCAGGCCAGTCTCGGCATTGTGTCCACACAATGCCCCGCGCGGCCGTTTCAGGCAGCGGACACGCTCCGCCGCGGGCTCGAACCACGGCCCGCCCGCCGGCGCGCCCGCCACCCGCCGACGCCAAGCAGCGGGATGGCCGCTTCTTACTTCATCGCCCCCCCTCCTCCCCCAACAGAGATGAAGTTTTCTGGAAAAGAATTTTACTTCCAGAAGGGCTTTTTTTTCTAAGCAAATAAAAGTTGCGAAAGTAAAATATTTCACACGCGGGTTCGGGACACTTGATTAAACCACTCGTACTATATTTCCCAGGCTTTCGCATAGCACGTGTGACAATTTTCGTCTATTATAACAATTTTAGTATTTAAACTATCAGAAAAAATAATATTAAACTATCATAAATGAATTAAATTATATCCATAATAAATTAATATGTTTCAAGCATCTCTTCTAACCATTCGCCTAAAAAGAAGTACTTTAAGCACTGCACAATTTAGAAGACTTTCCAAAAGACATTTCCTTTAGAAAATTGACAATTAATTATCGCCAATAATTTACGAACTTTCAAAGCCGAAATTACACTTCAGAAGAGGATACAATAAGAGTGTGACTTAACTAGAAATGATCCCGGCAGCAAAACTGCAAGCTTAATGAAAAATGTTCCAGAAAAAAAAATCAAATCAAATCCTTAGGAAACCAAGGTGAGCAAAAAAATTGGTAGAAAGCACATTTTGAAAAATTTCCTGAATGCAGTATATGAGCTACTATTACTCGTTGACTGACAAAGGGACGGTCACACGTGTTTCGAAAATAACTTTCTTGGCACACAGATTTGAGTACCCTGCAGTTACGATTTTCTATTGAAACAATAATTTGTTAACATTGATACTCGTATAATTCTATGTTCAGTTCTTTTACCCTGGAACAATGCCTCATTATAGTTTTGCAAGCATTGCATATCTTAACCTTTCAAGCATATTGGATTCAATGAAGTCGTTCATCCCTTATTACTCGAAAAACAATGTCTGGTTTTGAAATCCCACATCTATTCACCTAATGTATTCACCTAAGATTACAAAATAAATTAATAAAAACGTAATACAAAGAATAACATGAGTCATGAATTATTTTGGGCCAATAAAATTCTATGCATGCATTGAGGGTCTCAACAAAAATTTCCTGTGAAACAAGTTACACGTGCAGAACTGAAACTCACATCATAAACTGGCGGCTGTCCCCTAAGCATCTGAATTTCCCTACACCAGCGTCAAAGAACATCGACTATTTTACAAGAACACTTTGGAAAATATGTGTTAAATCTTTGAACAAAGTTATACAATGGTCACCGCCATTTATGGTGCGATTTTTCCAACAGTGGCTCTGGCAGGTATCAACTGTTGGCAGTGACACCCATTCGGGAGCCATAGTGGCGACTCTATGACGTTCAAGCTCCCGATTGGATGAAACCGTCAACAGCTGATACCTGAATAGTGCAAATCTGGAAAAATCGCAGTATACGGAGTCATACCTCCGAGATATTTGATAAGGGCTTCCACGAGCACCCGCCACGCGCTCCCAGCCCCAACGGCGGGGATCGCGAGCGCACAACGGAAGCAGGGGGAATACGGAGCCACTTCAATTCGGCGCGGTATTCGGGCGGGCGGAGATAAGAATCGCTTGAAATCAAATGCGGCGGCTTTCTGCGCGGCGCGCGCAACGCCACGGGCTGCAGACTGCCCCCGCGTGAATTAATGACTGGCTGGCGACTGCCTCGGCGGCGGCGGCGGCGCCGGCGCGGCGCGGTGGCGGTTCGTATGCGCGCGCGGCGCGCAGCGCGGCGCGGGTGCAAGTGTTTACGGCGCTGCCACATGCAGCGCGTGTCCACCGTGCGAGGGCGGGGCTTGCGTCGCGCTGTACACGGCGGGCGAGCGGCGCGCCCGGCGGCGCGGTGGCGGCGCGGCGGCGGCGTGGCGTGGAGAGGGCGTTTGGTGCGTGGCGTGGGGGTGCGGTGGCGGGCGTGGCGGTGGCGGTGCGTGGCGGTGCGTGGCGTGCGGTGGCGTTAGCGTGGCGTGCGGTGGCGGCGGCGGGCGCCGTGCGGTGGACCGTGGCGGCTGGCGTGGCGGGCTGCGGGCGTTGGTGCGGGGCGTGGTGGCCGGCGCGGTGACGCCGAGGTGCCCTGCCTGCCCGCCCCCGCGGCCAGGGCATCGCGCCACCGAGGGCGTTTGCGCGTCGGTTATGTCGGCGTCTCGCTCCAGCAGTTCTGGTTTGCCGTGATGGCTCTTGGTCTGATGGCTCGGTGACGACAATCATTGACGATGCTGCGTCTCTGACCTGGAGGTCTTGCACACGAGCGTTGCGTTGGCGCGCGTCAAGTAACGTATTTTATCTTATACCGCGATTTTTCCAACTCTGTCCCTGGCAGGTATCAGCTGTTGACGGTTTCATCCAATCGAGAGCTTGAACGTCACCATAGTGACGTCATTATTGTGAAGTTGATCTCCCGATTAGACTCAACAGCTGATACCTGCCTGGGGCAGAGTTGGAAAAATCGCAGTGCTTGTGAAATCGCACACGAGCGTTTTGTCCGTTCTGGCTCCGATACAGTGTTGATCTACGACGTGCGTTACTAGCGCGCGTCAATGCAACGCTTGTGTGACAGGCGTTGGGGTTCGAGTCCCGATGGCAGCGGATTTTCGACAACTAGATGCGTAGCTCGATCCTATTCGGCCCCTCTCTGGAAAGGAACTCTAGCGGTCGGTTGTTTTGATTGGTAGTTTTCCTTGGTTTCTCCAATCAACACAAGGCGAATACCGCATCTGTACCCTAACAATCGGGCGAAGAGCCATGCGAGATCTTTCCTTCCTCTTCCTTTTTCTAACCTCGCACACTCTTGCTCTTACATGCACAACACTACCACACATGTCAGGAGACCAGTCAGGAGCTTAGAGTTAGTCTCGCTTGGGGCAATGACTTTCTGTGTGAGATACATGAGGTGGGGGATCCTGAAAGGTGACGTGTAGGTGGACTCACGTATTTCAGGAGGAATGAGCACAGCCATCACCCTGTTATAGCGTACTGTATTCTCTCAGGACAAATAGCCAGAGTAGTTCACGCACCCGGAAACACGAAAGACTCACTCACGCACGCCGTCAGTCATGCGAAGGCTAAAGCGACATAGACACAATACCAAATATTTGCGAACTTCTATCAAGTAAAAGGAAGTTTCTTCCCGGATCGGAATGGAGTGATAGGACGTTCAATTACATGCATTTCATTACAAAATTGCAAAACCAAATCAACTCAACAGATTCATCAGACTCTACACAATCAACAGAGTGAAGATGTGACCATTTTATGAAATATATCTCCCTCCTCTTATTGGGAGAAGTTTCACTGAACTTTCCTTAAGTTATTCTTTCATAGCACAAATTTAGAAATACACTCGACTTTTCTTCCATATTCTACTTTTTTTTAAAAAATAATAATTTCAATATTTTTAGTTGCGTGATCTCTCTCTTTAGTTTCGCTGAGAAAATATTTATGACATTTTTATTCCCTATTTTCATCACGTCAAAATGGTATACATTGATTAAACAAGAAAATTAACATGATTCTAGAAACACTTAGTCAAATTGTAAACTAATATTTTCTCTTTCAAATAATTTGCTTTTTCTTAATTACCATAATTACATTTCTTTCTTTCATAATATCATACAGAATTTAATTTGCATTATTGTAATGGCCATGTGTTAAGTTTTCCAAGTCGCCTTGGTAAAAGAGGATCAATTATTTATCTCAATGTAACTTTATGATTTGATACTCGTGAGATCAGTTGTTCATACGTATTATATGATTTACAATGATTTATGTCTTTGAACTCAACGTATTTTATTGCCTGAGATTGACCCGTTATCATTATTTGTCAGGTTGTCATTTTGATTAATTGTCAAATAGATGCTTTTTGGGAATACTTCAATTCGTAATGGATAGGTTTTTATTGTGATAGTGCATGTGTAAAAATGAAAACCACTTTTACCTAGTGAAATATTTAAATTTGATTCTCTTTCCCATCTGTCGTGTACCATCATCTTTTCTGTCGCCGCATTTGTTTTAATACTTATCATTTCCTGTATCTGAACAGTTTTTACAATAATTAAGGCAATGGAAAGCCAGAGGATCAAAGTATCAAAATTTGTGAAAGTAAGATTTTGAGATCAAAATATTATATAAATCGGTGCCAATTCACAGTTAAAAGAATGTTGTTCCAAACATCTTCCAAGTAGTTGTAGCATATACCTAGTGATGACTATGGTTGTATGTCAAGAATAAGAATTCATACTTATATTGATTTCAGAAAAAAAAATTGTCAATTAGCATCCTTGGATTTGCAAGGCCTGAATTTACAACAGCTTCAATATCACGCAATCATTTCTGGAAAAAATTT
This sequence comes from Gryllus bimaculatus, assembly GCA_017312745.1. Taxonomy (NCBI): domain Eukaryota; kingdom Metazoa; phylum Arthropoda; class Insecta; order Orthoptera; family Gryllidae; genus Gryllus; species Gryllus bimaculatus. Next base: position 1,585,023 of record BOPP01000106.1, read on the forward strand.
CTTCATTATTAACTTCAAAAAGAAATTTCTATTTAATATATTTTTTTTATTACAACTGAAGTCAAGAAGGGCCAATTTCCCCCGGATAGCTTTAAACGTATTTCGATTTGTTTCCTCATATTTCAAAATTGTTACATAAAATGAATGTAATTAACTGAAGTATTGTTAAATGCAATGGCTAGGTTCACTATAAACCGTCAATAGAGTTTCAAATTCAATTTTTTTCATTTATTTACAGTCGCATCGACAACTTGGTTAGTAGCAACTTTAACTGTATTCTACAGGTAATGTTTTACAGGTACTTTTATTGCTGTAATACACTTACTGTTTGCAGATATACTAAAAAATGACAAACATAGATATAACTGTAAATAGTTACTTGAATATTGAATTAACTATCTCTATTATTTTTAAAAATGGCACATCGCCAAGTACCCTTTCCATTTCGTCCAGTATTATCAGGCAATCCCCTTCATATATTACACGGATTTTATTTGAATATTTTTTCGAACACTTGAACAAGTTAATGTATTGCTTCGGTAATAGTACCGTTTACTGTTTCATTTACCTAGAAATTGATGAAAATTAGCAATGTAATGACGACTTCGCCCGCAGGTGTAAACCGACTGTATCTCACGATCAACGTTTCTTAAACCGTTTACCTACCTCTCCATAAAAGCATTGCCCGACTCCATTCGGTTTTTGTCCTTAGTACAAGGAGTGGTTTCTACGTTTCCTGTAATATGCTTAGAATGACATGGATTGATTATAATTTATCCATTTGTCTGTTTTGAAAAAAAATCAGTGTCCTTTTAGAGCATTGCCAACGTAAAAAACTACACATGGAAGTTTGTGAAAATAAAAAATGAAATCACCTATCACGAGCATCTTCTTACCCTGTTTGCTTATTGTTATTATTTGGCCTACAACATCCCATAGAGGGCAAAGTCCTCCTGCTTTAGCAGGGTTACTTAACATACACAATGTCAAAGATTCTTCCGTATTTACCTGTGCCCGCGATTTTCTCTGTAGACTGGTGTGAGAAGATCTATTTGCGACTGTGACGGCAAACTTTAAAATTTTCACTTTTCCAAAACACCGAATGCACAAAACGGGATGCAGCCGGGCTGTATTTGGTATCCGGAAACGAAAAGTGAAAGTGGGTTAGGTGGGAAGCGGGGATGTGGGGAGACTGACCGCCGGATGCAGTTGGGTCCCCTCGCGGCGCCTGTCCCTGTCCCCGGGTCTGGATCGAGGAGCTTAGCCCGCAGAGCGCTCTCATTTGTTACTCACCCTGCAACTTGTGAAGCTCCTAACTCCTCACGTCGTATGTAACGGCTACGCAACATTATTCTACTATGTTAACACGCCAAATTGTTATATCCAATCACCTAACATTTTTTTTCCTCGGCGGTCTTCGATCGTGATGTTAATTCGCCATGCTCTTAACCACTTCACCACGCAGACACTTGGCCGTACGCATTTTTGCCGCCGCTTAAAAATAGTAGTGGTCTTTCGCATTATTTATAACTTACGCAATTTTCGAAAGTTTTTAGCAGTCATCAAAAATTACGCCTGCCCCATTTTTGAACGACCTTCGCTCTACCAGAAAAAAATTAAAGAAAAGAATTCGGAGTCGTTTTTGATAATTTTGCAATAAATTCAAGCAGGAATTTCGTAAAAACTACTCCAAAAAATGTGCATGATCTATTTAAAGATCTTATTTTTAAGAACAGAGTTCATATAAGACAAAAATCTCTATCATCAATATTGTACTTTTGCAATATTAATTTTTGTACTTTTCGAAACGACAAAAAAGTTCCAAAAAATGGAACCACCCCCACTTAGGCGGCGGTCACACTGGAGCCCCCTTTTGGCCAAAATTTCGGTAGGCCACGTCCGACGTTTTTATTGTATATACCGGAATGGTTCCGACAACTTCTAGTGAACGAAAACGGTTATTGTGAACCCGAATGACTTCATCCGAAAACTTCGACTGTCTGCCGAAGATCTGTTTCGTTTGATTCTGTCCGTCTGACATAGTGCGCCCGAAATTTCGGCCGACTGTGACCGGCGAGACGGGCGCCTCCCGGCTGGCGGACGGGCGGGCGGGCTGGCGGACGGGCGGCGGCGGCGCAGGCGGCGTCGTGGCGGCGGGCGCTGGCAGAGCGCGAGAGCGGCCGGTGCCGCGTCGCGTCGCCCGCTCCGGGGCGGGGCAGACACCGCCCTGACCCGACCAGAGCTACGCGCTGCCTCCAGAAATTATACTAAATCTTTTAAAATTTTCTAAAATGTTTAGTATTATATAAGTATTAATATTATAAAAGTAAATGTTATAAGTATCCTTCGTATTACGGACAATCATAGATAAAAACAGGAATTAATAAAAGGCAGACGAACACAGGTTGTAATATAGAAGAACATGCATTTTATGTTTCATTCTAGAACCGTTGTACAGCTAGAGATAGAGTTGTAGCTAGAGCTACAATTTCGCGACGTTCTGTGTTGCTTCTTTAGACTGTCTTGTTCCTTTGCCACAAAAATTCCTTCATAAAAAGTGAATGAAAGTTCATAAAATATAATCTATATTATATTATATTATGTGCAGACAGTCACAAATATGTCGAACTGACGCATTGTTTCAACTTTTACTAAAATGGAGAACCAGAAGTTCTAGTCAACCATGGCCTGCCTGGGGCACTAGAGGCTAAGATACAATAATGAGGATGGAATCAGTTTTATTAATCCCTGTTTTTATCTCTGATTGTCTATATTACCAAGGATACTTAAAATCAATAACTATTTGAACAGACAATCTATAAACTTCTCTAAGTGTTATAAATTTCAAATAATATAAATAATGTAAATTCTGTAATATAATACTAAGAGAGGTTTTTATCCTCGCAACTCCAAAATTAAAGAAAAGAAACCGAAACTTGTTCAGAAACTGGCTGTATTCTCCCCCCTCGCCTTCATTAAGTAAAGCACGTAAGTCTCTAATTAAAGTAACGTATATCTGCATTCTCTAGACATTAAATATTATTAAAATACTTGTTAGTTTGCCGTTCACAAGGGGCTTTGATGTAAAATGTGCGACGTAAACGCAACCTATGTATATTTATATAAAAAGTTCAACAACCTCTTCTTTCATCCATTCTATGATATTTCCTTAACCCGCATTGGAAGCTGAGCTACGTACCGATGAGATTGTATTTTACGCCTAGAAATTCACACTTGTCCTCAGAAAATAATTCGCACGGGGATGAAACTTCTTGCAGAGATAGTTAAGTTTTGCTTCTCAATAAGAAGAAGGGCTTGGATCTAAAAAGTCGTATCCACTATCGAATTCATTTTGGGAGAAAAGAAAATAAAGGTTTGGATTCCACATCCCCCGTGAAAATGTTAAGAAGAAATGTCTATAATGCAGAGACATTTGTTATACTTGAACCATAAAACTCGCAGAAAATGTAGCTCGATAGGACGAGAATGGTAGTATTCTCCTATTTTTGTCGAAAATTCGGTAGAGATAAACTTCTCAGATTAACTTTTTATTTCAATATACATATATTGTGTTTGTTTCGCTTGTTTTGTGCGAAAGCTCATTGTGGATGACTGAAAAACAAGTAATTTACTTAGAACATTAACTTTCCAGAAAATACTAATAAACAGTTATTTTCTCAATGAAGATGAGGGAGAATTCGGCCAGTTTCTAAACATGTTTCGGCTTGCTTTTCTTTCAATTTGGAGGATAAACACAGATATTTCCTCTATATTACAGAATGTATATTTTTTACATTAAGTAAACTTTATATTAGAAAATTTAATATTTTTAGGATAATTTCTCGATGTCTTTCTCGCGTTTTGTGTTGTCTCCGAAGCAAATGAAACCATAGTTTTTATTTGATGCTTTGTGTTGACCTTGTTACCCTATTACAGGAGCAAACGATGCCACATTCCCCAGCGTCTTTAAATTTAACCCCCTTAGAAAGTATTTTGAATACACGCATACAAAAATTGTTTTAATTCTTCTAGTGAATTATTCTAATAAGTTTGATATGTTTTTCATCATTTTGATGTAAACTCATAACTAAAGTCGCATTCAAAAACGCCGCAAACAACTACAGCAACTTTAAAATTAATCATTATATAAGAGAATACAGATATCAAACGTTTATATGAAGCAAATATCATTCAGGCAAATGCATTTCCCAGGTGCAGGTCAAGGACAAAGGGTCGAGCTGCCAACTAACCCCACCGGAGCCCCCACATGAGGATTGAGCACTGTCCAGCGTGGGGGCAGGGGATGTGTGGAGTGTCAAAGCCGCGATGTCACTTTTCGCCCCGCTTTCAATTCTCATAACCGGCAAAGCGCCGCGCCGCGTCGCGCCGCGCCGCGCCGCGCCGGGCCAGGCCGGGCCGCGGTGCCACGTGGGGCCACAGGCGCCGCCACCGTCGCCGTCACGGGTCGGCGCAGTGTGGACACAGGGGCTCCCGCTAAGCCCGCCCCGACGCCCAATTGGCAGCTGGCAGCGATAGCGTAATGAGCGGCGCGCTCAAATCCGATTTGCGCGTAGTCTTGGATCCGGCGCTAATATCCTGAAAGTGTTTTGATAGCGCGATGATTTAAAAGCAATATATATTGTTATTGGACACTCTAAACCTAACTTAAACCGCGGGACGATTCGGTCGCGGGCCGGCCGCGGGGGAGCCGCCGGCCTCGGCCAGGCGACGGCTTCCAACCTGAATTAGTTTCCGC
>BOPP01000106.1:1599712-1632430 GCA_017312745.1 Gryllus bimaculatus
AAGAGAGAGATTAAAACGCACGTTAGTTAGCTATACTACCACACATCTCCGAGACGCAGTTGGGAGCATTAGAAGCTGCCTCGACTGGGTGAGCGGGGTGAGGTGCCCTGCTGGTGGGGAGATACCTGGTCGGGGAAAATCTCGCTAGTAAACCGTGTAGGTCTGCGGCAGAATCTCACGGGGCGGAAAAGACCACCGCCGAGGAAAATATATGACACTACACTTACGGGAATAATTTATTCTGCTGTTGACGGCGAATACAAAAAAAATTTCAATCAATCACGTGATAGCCAACATTGGTGAAATAAATAAATAATTTCTACCAGGTTTCTCACCGACCATCTCCCCCTTCATTTAGCTTTGTTATCAATGAGCGACAAAAAAATGGTCCATGAAAGGATCGGGACAATAGCTCCTTTATTCACTTCTGGGCCGCCGCCTCACGGGAGAGGCGCGGGGCTTCCAGCTGCGGGGGGCGTGGCGAACGCGTCCCAGGGCGTCGGCGACGGCACCCACACCGCCCGCGCCGCCCCACTCAAAGACGGCCTTATGCCCGCGGTAATTAAAAGCTCCCGCCGACGAAGGCGCCCCGTCCGCGGAGCGTCCACAAAAAAGGCGGCGGCGGCGGCGCGGCGACAATACCGCCCGGCGCGGCGCAGCGCGGCGCAGCGCGGCGCGGAGCGAGCGTCGGGCGTCGGGGTGGTCCCGCCCCATGAGGCACGGCGGGGCGCAGGAAGCCCTCAAAAGCGCCAAGCGTCCGCTTTTTTTCGGAATTTTCTACGCCGACGTCGCTCGCGATGTGGGAAGCCCATAAACAAGAGGCTGAGGAAGGAGCCGTCGGCAAGGGTTCAGCAGAGATGATGCAGAGAAAAGCGCGCTTGTTTCGGCTGCGAGTGAATCTTTCCAGGTTGTGGGAAACTGAAAGTGAGGAGGTGTATTGTCAGCTGGTTGGAACTAACTGGCACTAAAAAACCTAAACAGGTTGCTTCAAAATAGAGCAGTTCGATTAAAAAGGGCGCCTAAAGATAAAATATGAAATTTTTGCATTTACCCAAGAACTCAAATTTTGAATCATAATGGGTAATCTTTCACAATTTCAACTTTTTGCTCCAAGTTAAAACGTTCATAAACACTTTTTGCAAACGAGGCGTTGCTGAGTAAAATTTCATGTAGTTTTTCCTTTCAACCACTCAAACAGTACTAATGATTTTTACAAATAGTAATATTAGACTCAGATAAATTACAAATGAAAAATATTCATAGCTCATTATCAACTATCCCAAAAATTCGTACTTCATCTCCGAATGAAGGAACGAAGGGAACGAATTCATGGTCCTCCATATATTTTGGCCTGAACTTTCAAGTGTCTTATTCTCCGCCCTTTTGCGCAGACTATTCTCTATCTTCCCTCTTTCTCACCTAATCCTACGTAATCAGCAGTTTCTAAATTACGAGGAGACGGGTCAAAACTGAGTTGATTGCTCTCACTCATTCTCTGTCTTCACTCTCTCACTTTCCCTCCTCTCATTTCTCTCTCAACTTTTCATTCTCACTTCTCACTCTAACTCACTCAAACTCTCTCTCTCTCTCCTCTCTCTCTCCCTGTTCTTCTCCTCTCTCCCTCTCTCTCTCTTTCTCTTCCCGCTTCTTTCTCTCTCTCTCTTCTTTCTTCTCTCTCTCCCTCTCCTCTCTCTTTTCTCTCTAATCCTTTCTCTCTCGTCTTTCTTCTTCTCTCTCTTTTTCCCTCTCTCTTTCTCCTCTCTCTCTACTCTCTCGCTCGCTCTCACACACACACACATAAACACACACACACACACACACAACTGTCTAGAACTGTCACAATGAATTATTTTCTACTCAGGAACTTCTATTTTTTTATCCCACCAACATAACGATTTTTATGGTCATTTCCCTCTAAGTATTCATAATGCCATAAATTACTACTTTGAGTGACAATTATCAAACCTCTAGCGGAATGTTCTATTCTCAGATTTACAGGGAGATCGTTTCAGTGGTTTGCATATGTTTACGTATGAAACAATAACTTCATATGATCCACTATTCAAATCACTTTTAATCCGCGTTTGACTAATTCCCAGAACGATCTTTTTTACAAACTTTTTTTTTGTTTATTTAAGGTCGCATCAACAACTAGGTCATTAGCGACCAACTATTGAAGTGTAACTGTTATGAGAATTACACGATATGATTGATAGGGGTGTGAAAGGGACGAAACACATTACACCATGCCCGAGGCGGACTCACCACGCCGTCGATTCCTGCGGTCGAATCGCTACGGCACCTGTTCTGCCCCTTATTAGCTATCTCGGGCCATCCGGACAGCCTTTAACAACTTTGATGGCATTTTTCTATATTATTAAGTCTGACCCATTTATTTTTTGAACTATTTGTGAATAATTGAACAACTGAATACAATTTACTTATGTATTACGTTTCTTCAAGGGAAACAAATATTACTTTCAAATTGCTTATTTGAGCAGTTTGTTAAAAATGTTTTTTTAGCAATTTAAGGGACGAAGGAGGGATATATTAAAATCATTCGTTATCCGAAATTTCCCAGAGTGGTTTACAATATATTATGTTTGAAATGAAAATTAAATTACTTCACTAAAAGGGAATTAAACGGAGAATCAACTTGAAAGTAAAAGAATTAAAGAAACATCAAAAATTAAAAAATAGGGAAGAAAACTTTACTTTCTCCGATTCATTGATTTTGAATAAATATTTACGATAATATGATTTTAGTTATTTAAATCAAAATAATAGACCTTATATATAAGAATTCATACCTGTAAATGTATGTATAATGTACCGTACTAACAGTGATAAAATGCAATGATTAATAATCAGTGTGTTTAGTGTTTCTTCAAAAAATTAAACATCACCTTAAACTGTCATAAGAAATTCGCATTTCTCACCTAAACCTTTTCAATTTCTGAAAAAATGGATGTTTTTTCAAAATGTGCAGAAATCTATTACCAGACCAGAGAATAATACGCAGAGGGACCAATCAAGTATCCTGCCCTCTCCGTAACCTTAACGGGCCCGGCTAGTTATTTTGGTAGAGGGCACTAAAAATGGGGGGTACTGTCCTCCAAACAACAGTCTGGACAACATTGGAATGAGATTCAAGTGGACAACTGGTGCGAACTTCGGAAAGCCAACTGAGATTCGTACAGAATGTTATGCAACGATGAAGGAAACGCAGTAAATGAACATTTAATTTAATCATTCGAAATATTTATTTTGACATAAGGTATACTTAATATTTTTTCCAATTGGACTTTTAAGTTTAGCTTTTCCCCAAAATTTAACCCTGTAGGCCTGGAATATAAATTTTGTATGACAAGTCATGGACTACTGTTAGGTTCTCTCCGTGGTGCGATCCGGATTCCGTAAGTCGGGGAGAGAAAGTCAGAGTTGTAGCTTTCCTTAAAAATGTTTTCTCATTTTCTGTAGCTGTGGTACTATGAAAGGCCCAATAATATATATATATATATATATATATATATATATATATATATATATATATGATTAAAAAATGTTAATTTACTGGTGTCTTCAGCGTCCGATACCTTCTGGATACGAATCTCAGCTTTCTCCCACACTTCATCACGCGAAGTGTAAAAAGGAGGTTCCTCGCACGCCACTTGAAATCGCATCCCCAAATTGTGTCCAAAATTCGTGTTTTGGACAGTACCCCACAATTTTTTACTGCCCCTATCAAAAAGTACCGGTAAGATATGGAGAGGGCAGGAAAAACTCGAGATATATACACATACTCTCTTTGCTTTCCTCATCAATATTTTTTTTCAATAACGGTGAGTTCAAAGATATTCAAAAAAGCGTAAGAACTCCCCCGCCTAAATCAACCTGCCAAGTGGTGCCCAGAGCCCGTGGGGTTATCGGCTGCGCAGGCGCGCGTCCGCGGGGGCGGGGGTGGGTACGGGGCCGAGGCCGTTTGACGGACAAGCCGCCCAGGTGGCCGCCCGCGCGCCCAATCCATTGTTCGACTCATTAGGAGCCAATCAACCGTCCGGCCTGAGATTCGACGGGCTGTTTGCATGAGCGCCGCGTTGAGTAACTTTTTAATAGCGCCCAGGCCCCCGGACCCCGCGGCCCGAACAGGCGAAAGCCGCGAAAAAGACGGCAAGAGTAGAACGGGGGGGGGGGGGCGCCGCCAGCGCTCATCCGCGTGTTAGCACGTACGTGGCCTCATGACGCTTGGCATGTACAGTCTATGCTCCCTCTACACGAGACGGCGAGACATACCAGGGTGATCTAGGCGGGGCGCGGTCTAAAAGAAGAGGAGCGGAAAAACCTGAATTTGTGGGCCCGTTTTCCGTTGAACGGTTATTATTCATATTGACTCCCTTTTGTTCTACAAATAAAACAAATAATATTACATCGGAGGATGTAATAGTGAAATTACATTATACGTTTAAACAATAAATACAATTGACTGTATCGTTAAAGGTTTACTACATGGCTTGAAGAATCTCTTCCTCGCACTGTATAACATTTTTCCAATAATTGTCAAGGTTTAAAAAGAGGTAAAATTAAAGACTGCAAACGTATTTGAAATGAAAGTAAATGTTTTATTAACGAGAAAGCAATGAGGATTTCGTTCAAAATTTTCACTTGAGGCAAACGATTCTTCAAGCCCACCTCCCTCCTAGCCCACTATTCTGATCCATTACCATATGTTTTATTAACTGAAGACTATTTTGGTGTACTCACGTAATGGCATGTTTTTTTCGTTTTCTTTATATTAAATTAATTTTAATAAAAAATCATATCTATTATATGATAATGGATTTTTAATTACATTATAATCCAAATATTTATTAAGTAATGTCCATTAAAAGTGTTTTTTTAAACTTATTTTCTCAAATCACCGTAGAAACGAAAATTCATTGAAAATTACATAAACAACCTTCATGAGCTCTGAAGGATACGAAACATTTGAAAGCCGAAATGACTTGTTAAAAATTCAACGGACAATTTTCCCCTTGAAAATTGAAAGAATTATTTACTGATTGTTGTGAATTTGAGAAAAAAATTGTGTAATATTAGTAAATTTTGAACTGTTAATATCTAAAATAAGCATTTATTTTTAAACGCATTTCCCCGGAATTCGAACAAAAACTTCTTAAATATGGAGATCACGTACAAAAAATCTCGGTGCGCAATTGAAGTCTCTAGAGCGAGTCGTCCATTAAGACGCCAAGCGGCGCGCCAGGGCAGCGCGGACGTGTGCCGCCGCAAATGCAGCCAATTCATTGCTCCATTGCAATTAACGCGGCAATTTATGTTTCCACACCAATGGGCCATGAGGGGAATCGAGCCTGTGTCTGGAATTCCACGTGGTCAAATTAAAGGCAAACCAATAATTAGCTAAGATCGAAAGGACAGTAATGTGGCTGCCAAGTGGTTGCGTCCCATAAATAAATGCAGGAGCGTTATTTCTCCTGTCTGGCTTTCCGTAAACCGAAAGCGAACCGATTCTCATTTGCTTTGATATGTCTCGGTATTTCTGATCGACATTAAATGCTTTCTGTGGCAGAATGTGGTTTCCCTCTAGTTTTTCATTCCCTACTCGTCTCTTTCATGTACGAACGACCTTGAGTTGCACAGAGCCACCGGGTATTAAAACGATGTGTTCCATGTTTCTTTTATGCTCGGAATTTAATCGAAATTGTATGTAACTTCATTTGAGTGAAGGTGATCACCCGTGAACTTCATAAGAAATATCCTTTACCCTAATCACCTTAACATTAATGAGATACCCGACATAACTTCGATATAACAAATTAAAGAAAAGTAATTGATATTACGCTCTAACGTCTTGGCTATTATACTTTCGCTGACAGCCCTCCGCATTCTTGTGTTCTCTAATCAGCTGGCAATGACATATGACGCCCTTCGTCTAACCAAATGAAGGTCACGTGACTGTTGGATTTTTGGAAGTGGCTGAAAGATGGAATGTTTCGAATTTTAATGGCTGGCAAGAGAATGAAATTATATTTGGCATATGATTTGTGTAGTCCGAAACATGGGTTCAGCGCTGCATCTGAAATACAGTTCATAATTTCGACGGAGTACATATATGTATGCTGCGGCTGGTGACATGGTCAGCGATTTATGCACTGGCGTCGTGAGAACCACGCAAATCAATGGTGACAGCAGAGCTGAGGTTTATCATTCACGAGAATACAATCGAACTAAAGCAACTAAAACTGAGCGTCCCGCGATTCTCGAATACATAGCCTTATTAACGCGAGAAACCAAAATTCATAGCAGATATCCAGAAGTATCCAGAAGATTGAGGTCTCAAGTGGTTCCCTCAGACCTTTAGACCGGCACTGGAGAAACCTCTGAAGTGCATCACTGGCGACAAAAATTAATTTACGGATCATGGGCAATTTCAGGGAGAGTTACAATGTTCTTATTAAACGAAATGATTAGGACCATTTTCATTATTATGAGATTTTAAAAAATTTAAATAGTTAAAATTTTAAAAAAAAAAATGAATTCTCCTTTTTTTTATTTGGCGTCCGTGAGTATAATAAGGGGAGAATGCTTAAGCTTCTTATTGTAAATGTTTATAGATTGCAGTTAATTCATTGTCGCTCGCCGCTGCCTTGAAATAGACAGGTCATGTAAATATAGACATAAAACACAAGAAATAACAACTGTGCACACTGCGTATACACGGAACAACAGCAGCCGGCATTCAGATAGGAACTTTTCAAAGTCCAGCGCATCTCAACGCTGCCAGACTGCGCGCTTTCCTCCTTTTCAGTATCGGGGTTCAAATTCCGGTCCAATTCCCAGAAGGAATATGTGATGGACAAGCACGGATTCGGCGGTATAACGGTTAGCCTATCGGGCTATTATACCCAAAATTGAGGGGTTTCAAAACCGATCTAACAGCGTGGAGAATAACAAATCTTTGTCGCCTTCCTTTGAGAGGAAAGTTAAAACCGGCTGTCTAATTTGTTGCAGATTTTACTGCATGTAAAATATCGTCAAGCCGATAGAAGCCTGCCCTTCTCCCTGTTTTCTCGTTGTGATACTTTTTCTCAGCTGGGGGCTGAAAGGAGCGCAGCGAAATTTGCTTGGTCAGACGGTCAGATTTGGATGCTTGTGACTCGCCATGTAAAATAAGACATAATTGAATAGAAATGCTTCTCCGCAAAAAACATTGAGTTGTTCCTTAAATCTGGTTTCAATAACCTCTACATTAATGATCACCTTCGGTGCGCGGTAATTTGAGGTTGTCCGGTGGCTTCCTTAATTTACAATAGTGGTCACTGACAAAAAGAGCAAAAAAAATATGCCAAAAACAATTAAAAAACGTATGTGGCTTGGAATACTCGCAAAAATGAAATATTTAACATTTTACCCGACGAAAACATGTCTAAAACATATTTTCCATCATTAGCGTCTTTGATCCGAAAGGATGATGACTTTATTGACTGCTGAAATCATTAATGGGCTTTACTATTTCATTCAATAAAAACAATACATCGAGTATATATGATGATGTTTAATAACACCATAGGTTTTCGATTTGGGTGCACACCGATAACATAAGCGTCATACCATCAAAGTAGATGTAATTAGAGAGTTTGGGCCACCTGCGAACGTTAAAAGCACTATCGCTCTTCTGCTCATGCGCAAGTTAAAGTTCGCGCAACCAACTTGGTGCGAACGCTGAGGTATGGTGTGCAACAATCTCCCTATTATAATATCAATGATATTCGTTGTCTATAATTTCGACTTGATGTAATTTGAACTTCGATGTTTGGGAAACATCACACCGTTTTAATTTGAGATGTTCGCCTCCCTTTCTGGCAGCCACCGCCACCGCCGCGCCGCGCGCCACCGCACCGCCACCGTCCACCGCCCCGGCCACCGCTACCGCCACCGCCAACGCCCCCGCACCGGCCACCGCCACCGCCATCGCCAACCGCCACCGCCCGCCACGCACCGCCAAGACAAAACCGCGCACGCAAAAACGCCAACCCCCGCCAAAGACCCCCGCCTGACCGTGCCACCACCGGCCACAAACAACTACCACAGAAACACCGGCAACCGGCACCGACCGCCAAACCCGCCAACCCGCACCGGCCACCCGCAAATACGCTTGCCAAGCCCCCGTCCGCGCACCGCCCAACACCGCCACCGCCACCGTCCCACCGCCACCGCCAAGCGGCCACCGCACCTGCACCGCACGCCAACGCCACACCGGCCAACCAAGCCACACCGTCCACCCAGGCCAACCAAAAACCAGCCACCAAAACCGCCACCAAAAACGCCAAAAAACGCGCAACCAAAACCGCCACCCGCACCAAAAACCCCAGCCACACCGACACGCTTCACCACCACCACCACCCACCCGCCACAAACCGCCACCGCCGGCCACCTCGCCGCCGGCATCTCCATCTGCCGGGCCGCCACGTCGCCGCCGCCGCCGTACCCTTCCGCCACCTCCGCCGCCCGCCGGCCCAGGCACTCGCCGCTGCCTGTCGGACGCGGACAAAGGTGGGCGAGGCCGCGTCGTAATAAAGCAGTGGCCGCGGACGCGCGGGCGAGCGCTTGCCGGCGGCGTTTACACGGGGCTGCAATTCGTCGAACACAAGCGTCTCCGCCGCCCGCTGCGGTAAATACGTTCTTATGGACAGGAACGCGCCGAGGCACAGTGGTTAGGGCGCTCGCCTTCGTACTGCAGTTTTTTTTTTTTTTTTTTTTTCTTTTTTTGCTTCGAAGGCGTAATACTCAGGTGTGCGAAGGCCCTGAACCTGCTGGCGGGCCCATGGTAAAAGGAGGGGCCATTTTCTTGGGATGTTTTTATTAATTTGAGAATACTAACAATTACTTGTGATTTGTGTAACTTCTATAAAGGGGGCCCGGATAAAAGTTTGCGGGCAGGCCCGCACACATTAGTTCCGGCTACTGTGGCTCCCAACCCATGTACCTCAGTGCAGGCTTCGCGAGACCAACCTCTATGCCCTGCCTCCACCACCATTCCTAGCGAATGTACTCGTTTACCTCAGATCTGGGCAACAAAGTCGATCGCAAAGCATATTATTGAGACGTTCTCTTTTATAATTCGCTCTCAGAATGATGCACCTGATTATCAGGTGTTTGTCGCATGGTATGCCCGATACAGACTTCAGTTAATTAGAAAATTAATGGATTAATTTTGGTTGTATAAACTTTATGCATCTTTTGTAAATAAATTACAAACATGTGTTCCAACAGGGTTAGGATGTTGGATAAAAAACGAGATTCCCCCTTCCTCATAACAGTTCAAGAGGCATGGTTTTGCCACCTTGGCAATTCTTTATAAATGTAGTTCCCATGTGGAGTTTAAGGTGACTAGGACGGTGTATCTCCCCTTCTTCTGTCACCATCATTTTTCGTTCTCATTCCTCAGTATGTACCATTCGTTTATGATCCTCGGTAACTATTCAAGCCAATTGGGAACAAGAAAAGAAGCGCAAACCTGTATCATTTCTTTCCATTAAACGATTTACCTCTTTCACTCTCGACCTTTCCTTTGCATCGTAATCACTCACTGCTACAATTACCAGCCAGTGTTTAGTAATTACGTAAGTGATTCAATGGGATAATATCTCAGCGTACTCTCTCTCTCCTAAGGGACTCTGGGAGGCTAACACTGAACATTGAATAAATAGCGCCAGCAACAACATACGTTATTCTTTGGTTTTCTTCCTTGGAAAAATACAAGCTTGTTTATACAAAGCTAAAAAAATTGTCTCATTAGTTTTGGTGTAATGAGAGGTTTAATATTTCAATGCCAACCACTTGAAATCTGTTTGGATAATATTGGCAACTGGCTCCAGTTTTTTATCTCGCCCGCGCAATTCAGCCCCCGCCTCGATTCCTTGCGGCCTCCCTTCTCCCGTTCGGCATCGCCCCCCCCCCCGGGCACATCAAGATTTCAAGTGGTTGGCATTGAAATATTAAACCTCTCATTACACCAAAATAATGAGACAATTTTTTTAGCTTTGTATAAACAGCTTTATTTCCAAGGAAGAAAACCAAAGAATAACGTAGTTGTGCTAGCAGTCTATTTATTCAATGTTCAGTGTTAGCCTCCCAGAGTCCCTTAGGAGAGAGAGAGAGTACGCTGAGATATTATCCATTGATATCACTTACGTAATTACTAAACACTGGCGGTAATTGTAGCAGTGAGTGATTACGATGCACAAAGAAAGGTCGAGAGTGAAAGAGGTAAATCGGAATGGAAAGAAATGATACAGGTTTGCGCTTCTTTTCTTGTTCCCAATTGGTTTGATAGTTACCGAGGATCATAAATGAATGGTTACAATACTGAGTAATGAGAACGAAAATGATGGTGACAGAGCGGGAGATACACCGTCCTGGTCACCTTTAACACACATGGGAACTACTTTTATAAAGAATTGCCAAGGTGGCATACCATTGCCCTCTTGACTGTTATTAGGAAGGAGAATCTTCGTTTTTTATCCAACTTACTAACCCTGTTGAAACAACATGTTTATAATTTATTTACCAAAGTATGCATAAGCTATATAACAAAATTAATCCTTAAATTTTCCAATTAACAGAAGTCTGTATCTGCATACCATGTACCAAAATCTGATAATCAGGTGTATCATTAGCGAGAGAGAATTGTAAAAGAGAACGTCACAATAATATGCTGCGATCGATTTGTTGCCCAGATCTGAGGTAAACGACTACATTAGTAGAAAGGTGGTTCTACATTAGTAGAAAGGTTGATTCCGCAGAAAGCCTGCAGTGAGTACATGGTTTGGAGCCACAGAAGCGTAACGAAATGAGTGCGGGCCAGCCCGCAAAACTTTTATCCGGGCCCCCTTTATAGAAGTGTACAGAAATCACAAGTAATGTTAGTATCTCAAATAATAAAACCATCCCCAAGAAATGGCCCCTCCCTTTTACCTGGGCCCGCCAGCAGGTCCAGGGCCTCGAAGACCTGAGCATTACGCCTCCGAAGCTGCAGTACGAAGCGAGCGCCCTAACCACTGTGCCTCGGCGCTGTTCCTGTCATAAGAGACGTATTTACGCAGCGGCGGCGGAGACGCTGTGTTCGACGAATTGCAGCCCGTGTAAACGCCGCCGGCAGCGCTCGCCCGCGCGTCCGCGGCCACTGCTTTATTACGACGCGGCCGCGCGCCACCTTTGTCCGCGCGTCGGCGACGGCGGCGGCGGTGCCTGGGCGGCGGCGGCGGAGGTGGCGGAAGGGTACGGCGGCGGCGGCGACGTGGCGGCCCGGCAGATGGAGATGCCGGCGGCGAGGTGGCCGGCGGTGGCGGTTTGTGGCGGGTGGGTGGTGGTGGTGGTGAAGCGTGTCGGTGTGGCTGGGGTTTTTGGTGCGGGTGGCGGTTTTGGTTGCGCGTTTTTTGGCGTTTTTGGTGGCGGTTTTGGTGGCTGGTTTTTGGTTGGCCTGGGTGGACGGTGTGGCTTGGTTGGCCGGTGTGGCGTTGGCGTGCGGTGCAGGTGCGGTGGCCGCTTGGCGGTGGCGGTGGGACGGTGGCGGTGGCGGTGTTGGGCGGTGCGCGGACGGGGGCTTGGCAAGCGTATTTGCGGGTGGCCGGTGCGGGTTGGCGGGTTTGGCGGTCGGTGCCGGTTGCCGGTGTTTCTGTGGTAGTTGTTTGTGGCCGGTGGTGGCACGGTCAGGCGGGGGTCTTTGGCGGGGGTTGGCGTTTTTGCGTGCGCGGTTTTGTCTTGGCGGTGCGTGGCGGGCGGTGGCGGTTGGCGATGGCGGTGGCGGTGGCCGGTGCGGGGGCGTTGGCGGTGGCGGTAGCGGTGGCCGGGGCGGTGGACGGTGGCGGTGCGGTGGCGCGCGGCGCGGCGGTGGCGGTGGCTGCCAGAAAGGGAGGCGACATCTCAAATAAAACGGTGTTTCCAAACATCGAAGTTCAAATTACATCACGTCGAAATTATAGACAATAACATCATTGATATTAATAATAGGGAGATTGTGCACACCATACGCAGCGTTCGCACCAAGTGGTGCGGAACGTGAACTGCGCATGCGCAGAAGATCGATAGTGCTTTAACGTTCGAGGTGGCCCAACTTCCTAATACATCGACTTTTATGGTATAAGCTTAGTGTATCGAGTTGTTGCACCCAAATCGAAACCTATGAGTTATTAAACGTCATCATGTATACTCGATGTATTGTTTTTATTGAATGATATGGTAAAGCATAATAATTTTCAGAAGTCAATAAAGTCATCATCCTTTCGAATCAATGACACTAATGATGGAAAATATGTTAGACATGTTTTCGTCGGCAAATGTAAAATATAATTTTTGGAGAATCCAGTCACATACGTTTTTTAATTGTTTTGGATATTTTTTGTCTCTTTTGTCAGTGAACACAATTGTAAATTAAGAAGCACAACCAACCTCAAATTACCGCGCCCGAAGGTGATCATTAATGTAGAGGTTATTGAACCAGTTTTAAGAACAACTCAATGTTTTTTGTGGAGAAGCATTCTATTCAATTCTGCCTTATTTTACATGGCGAGTCACAAGCCATCAAATCTGACCGTCTGACCACGCAAATTTCCCTGCGCTCCTTTCAGCCCCCAGCTGAGAAAAAGTATCACAGCGACGAAACAGGTGATTTGAATTTAGTGCAGGGGTTTCTATCGGCTTGACGATATTTTACATGCAGTAAATCTGCAACATGAGACAGCCGGTTTTACTTCCTCTCCAAAGGAAGGCGTACAAAGGATTTGTTATTCTCCACGGCTTAGATCGGTTTTGAACCCTCAATTTTGGGTATAATAGCCCGATAGGCTAACCGTTATACCACCGAATCCGTCTTGTCCATCACATATTCCTCTGGGATCGACCAGAATTTGAACCCCGATACTGAAAGGCGGAAAGCGCGCAGTCTGCCGCTGGACTTGAAAAGTTCCTATCTGGAATGCCGGCTGCGGTTGTTCCGTGTATACCGTGTGACAGTTGTTATTTCTTGTGTTTTATGTCTGTATTTACATACCTGTCTATTCAAGGCAGCGGGAGCGACAATGAATTAACTGCAATCTATAAACATTACAATAAGAAAGTTAAGCATTCTCCCCTTATTATACTCACGACGCAAATAAGAGAATCAATTTATTTATTACTATTTATTTTAAATCTCATAATATTGAAAATGGGTCCTAATCATTTTCGTATTTAATAAAACATTTGTAACTCTCCCTGAAATTGCCCATGGATCCGTAAATTAATTTTTGTTCGCTGTGACGCACTCAGAGGTTCCTCCAGTGCCGTCTAAAGGTCTGAGGGAACCACTTTAGACCTCAATCTTCTGGATACTTCTGGATATCTGCATGAATTTTGTTTCTCGCGTTAATAAGGCTTATGTATTCAGAATCGCGGACTGCTCAGTTTTAGCTGCTTTAGTTCGATGTCTCTCGTGAATGATAACCTCAGCTCTGCTGGTCACCATTGATTTGCGTGGTTCTCACGTACGCCAGTGCATAAATCGCTGACCATGTCACCCAGCCGGCAGCATACATCATATGTACTCCGTCGAAATTGAACTGTTTATTTCAGATGCAGCTGAACCATGTTTCGGACTACACAAATCATATGCCAAATATAATTTCATTCTCTTGCCAGCCATTAACATTCTAAACATTCCATCTTCAGCATCTTCACAAAAATCCACATCACGTGACCTTCATTTGGTTAAGACGAAGGCGTCATATGTCTATTGCACCTTGATTAGAGAACACAAGAATGCGGAGGCTGTCAGCGAAAGATTAATAGCCAAGACGTTAGAGCTAATATCAATTACTTTTCTTAATTTTCTTATATCGAAGTTATGTCGGGTCATCTCATTAATGCTAAGGTGATAGGGTAAAAGGATATTTCTTATAGTTCACGGCTGATCACCTTCACTCAAATGAAGTACATACAATTTCGATTAAATTCGAGCATAAAAGAAACATTGAACACGTCGTTAATACACTGTGGCTCTGTGCAACTCAATGTCCGTTCGTACATTGAAAGAGACGAGCAGGGAATGAAAACTAGAGGGAAACCACATTCTGCCACAGAAATTGCATTTAATGTCGATCAGAATACGAGACATATCAAAGCAAATGAGAATCGTCGCTTCGTTTACGAAAAGCCAGACAGAAATAACGCTCCTGCATTATTTATGGGACGCAACACTGGCAGCCACATTACTGTCCTTTCGATCTTAGCTAATTATTGGTTTGCCTTATTTGACCACGTGGAATTCCAGACACAGGCTCGATTCCCCTCATGCCCATTGGTGGAACATAAATTGCGGCGTAATTGCAAATGGAGCAATGAATTGCTGCATTTGCGGCGGACACGTCCGCGCTGCCTGGCGCGTTGGGCGTCTTAATGGACGACTCGCTCTAGAAGACTTCAATTGTCGCACCGAGATTTTTTGTAAGTGATCTCAATATTAAGAGTTTTTGTCGAATTCCGGGGAAATGCGTTAAAAATAATAAATGCTTATTTTAGATATTAACAGTCTAAAATTACTAATATTACACAATTTTTTCTCAAATTCACAACAATCAGTAAATAATTCTTTCAATTTTCAAGGGGAAATTGGTGAATTTTTAACAAGTCATTCGGCTTTCAAATGTTTCGTATCTTCAGAGCTCATGAAGGTTGTAGAATTTTCAATGAATTTTCGTTTCTACGGTGATTGAGGAAAATAATTTAAAAACACTTTTAATGACAATACTTAATAAATATTTGGATTATAATATAATTAAAATCCATATCATATAATAGATATGATTTTTTATTAAAATTAATTTAATATAAAGAAAACGAAAACACGCATACTTGAGTACACCAAAATAGTCTTCAGTTAATAAAACATATGGTAATGATCAGAATAGTGGGCGTAGGAGGAGGTGGGCTGAAGAATCGTTGCCTCAGTGAAAATCTTGAACGAATCCTCATTGCTTTTCGTAATAAAACATTTACTTTCATTAAATACGTGCAGTCTTTAATTTTACCTCTTTTTAACCTGACAATTTGGGAAAATGTTATACAGTGGAGGAAGAGATTCTTCATGTAGTAAACCTTTAACGATACAGTCAATTGTATTTATTGTTAAACGTATAATGTAATTCACTATTACATCCTCCGTGTAATATATTTGTTTATTTTGTAGAACAAAAGGGAGTCAATATGAATAATAACGTTCAACGGAAAACGGGCCCACAAATTCAGTTTTCCGCTCCTCTTCTTTTAGACCGCGCCCGCCTAAGATCACCCTGTATGTCTCGCCGTCTCGTGTAGAGGGAGCATAGACTGTACATGCAAGCGTCAATGAGGCCACGTACGTGCTAACACGCGGATGAGCGCTGGCGGCCGCCGCCCCCCCCCCCTGTTCTACTCTTGGTCTTATTCTGCGGCTTCGGCCTTCGGGCCGCGGGGTCGGGGGCCTGGGCGCTATTAAAAAGTTTACTCAATCGCGGCGCTCATGCAAACAGCCCGTCGAATCTCGGCCGGACGGTTGATTGGCTCCTAATGAGTCGAACGAATGGATTGGGCGCGCGGGCGGCCACCTGGCCGGCTTGTCCGTCACGGCCTCGGCCCCGTACCCACCCCCGCCCCCGCGACGCGCGCCTGCGCAGGCGATAACCCCCACGGGCTCTGGGGCACCACTTGGCAGGTGATTTAGGCTGGGGGAGTTCTTACGCTTTTTTTAAATATCTTTGAACCATCACCGTTATTGAAAAAATATTGATGCAGGAAAGCAAGAGAGTATGTGTATATATCTCGAGTTTCCTGCCCTCTCCATATCTTACGGTACTTTTTGATAGGGGGCAGTAAAAAATGTGGGGTACTGTCCTAAAACACGAATTTTGGACACAATTTGGGATGCGATTCAAGTGGCGTGCGCAGAACCTCCTTTTACACTTCGGTGAGAAGTTCGGGAGAAGCTGAGATTCGTATCCAGAAAGGTATCGACGCTGAAGACCACCAGTAAATAACATTTCTTTAATCAATATATATATATATATATATATATATATATATATATATATATACATATATTAGCGGCCCTTTTCATAGTACCACAGCTACAGAAACTGAGAAAATTTTTTAAGGAAAGCTACAACTCTTACTTTTCCCCGACTCGGAATCCGGATCGCACCACGGAGAACTAACATGTAGTCCATGACTGTCATACAAAATTTATATTCCAGCCTACAGGGTTAAATTTTGGGGGAAAAGTAAACTTAAAAGTCCAATTGGAAAAATAAGTATACCTTATGGTCAAAATAAATATTTCGAATGATTAAATTAAATGTTCATTACTGGTTTCCTTCATCGTTGATAACATTCTGTACGAATCTCAGTTGCTTCCGAAGTTCGCACCAGTGTCCACTTGAATCTCATCCCAATGTGTGTCCAGACTGTCTTTTAGGACAGTACCCCCCATTTTTACTGCCCTCTACCAAAAATACTAGCGGCGTAAGGTATGGGGAGGGCAGGATACTTGATTGGTCACCTGCGTATTATTCTCTGGTCTGGTAATAGATTCTGCCACATTTTGAAAAAACATCCATTTTTTTCAGAAATTGAAAAGGTTTAGGTGAGAAAGTGCGATTTCTATGACAGTTTAAGGTGTGTTTACATTTTTTGAAGAACCTAAACACACTGATTATATCCATGCATTTTATACTGTAGTAGGTACATATACATACATTTACAGGTATGAATTCTTAATATATAAGGTCTATTATGATAAAATAACTAAAATCATATTATCGTAAATATTTATTCAAAATCAATTGAATCGGAGAAAGTGAAAGTTTTCTTCCCTATTTTTTAATTTGATGTTTCTTAAATTCTTTTACTCAAGTTGATTCTCCGTTTAATCTCCTTTTTAGTGAAGTAATTTTAATTTTCATTTCAAACATAATATATTGTAAACCACTCTGGAATATTTCGTAACGAATATTTAATATATCCCCTCCTCTTCCCTTAAATTGCTCAAAAAACATTTTAAGAAACTGCTCAATAAGCAATTTGAAGTAATATTTGTTTCCCTTGAAGAAACGTAATACATAAGTAAATGTATTCAGTTTTCAATTATTCACAAATAGTTCAAAAATAAATGGGTCAGACTTTAATAATAAGAAAAATGCCATCAAAGTTGTTAAAGCTGGTCCGGATGGCCGAGATAGCTAATAAGGCAGAAGTGCCTTAGCGATCTCGGACCGAGGAATCGAGGGTTTGAGTTCCGCCTCGGGCATGGTGTAATGTGTTCGTCCTTTCACACCCCTATCATCATATCGTGTAATTCTCATACAGTTACACGCAATAGTGGTCGCTAATGACCTAGTAGTTGATGCGACCTTAAATAACAAAAAAAAAGTTGTAAAAAGATTCACTGGAATTTAGTCAAACGCGATTAAAAGTGATGAATAGTGATGATGATGAAGTTATAATCTTAATAAACGTAAACATATGCAAACCACTGAAACGATCTCCTGTAAGTCTGAAGAATATGACATTCGCTAGAGGTTTGATATATTGTCACTCAAAGTAGTAATTTAGTGTGCATTATGAATACTTAGAGGGAAATGTGACCATAATAATCGTATGTTGGTGGGATAAAAATAATAGAAGTTCCTGAGTAGAAAATAATCATTGTGTACAGTTCTAGACAGGTGTGTGTGTGTGTGTGTGTGTGTGTGTGAAGAGCGCGCGCGCGCGCGCGCGAGCGAGAGAGAGAGAGAGAGAGAGAGAGAGAGAGAGAGAGAGAAAGAGAGAGAGAGAAAAGAGAGAGAGAGGGAGAGAGAGAGAGAGAGAAAGAGAGAGAGAAAGAGAGAGAGAGGGAGAGAGAGAGAGAGTGAGTTTGAGTGAGTTAGAGTGAGTGAGAATGAAAGTGAGAGAGAAATTGAGAGAGAGGGAAAGTGAGAGGGTGAGAGAGAGAGAATGAGTGAGAGCAATCAACTCAGTTTTGACGTCTCCGTAATTTAGAACTGCTGATTACGTAGGATTAGGTGAGAAAGAGGGGAAGATAGAGAATAGTCTGGCAAAAGGGGGAGAAAAGACACTTGAAAGTTCAGGCCAAAATATACTGGAGGACCATGAATTCGTATCCCATTCGGTCCTCATTCGGAGATGAAGTACAATTTTTGGGATAGTGATAATGAGCTATGAATATTTTTCATTTGTAATTTATCTGAGTCTAATAATTACTATTTATACAAATCATAGTACTGTTTGAAGTGGTGAAAGGAAAACTACATGAAATTTTACTCAGCAAACGCTCGTTTGCAAGAATGCGTATGAACGTTTTTAACTTGGAGCAAAAGTGAAATTGTGAAAGATACCCATATGATTCAAAATTTGAGTTCTTGGGTAAATGCAAAAATTTCATATTTTATCTTTAGGCGCCCTTTTAATCGAACTTGCTCTATTTTGAAGCAACCTGTTTAGGTTTTTAGTGCCAGTTAGTTCCAACAGCTGACAATACACCCTCCTCACTTTCAGTTCCCACAACCTGGAAAGATTCACTCGCAGCCGAAACCAAGCGCGCTTTCACGGCCATCTGCGAACCCTGCGACGGCTCCTTCCTCAGCCTCTTGTTAATGGGGCTCCCATCGCGAGCGACGTCGCCGTAGAAAATTCCGAAAAAAAAGCGACGCTGGCGCTTTTTGAGGGCATTCCTGCGCGCCCGCCGTGCCTCATGGGGCGGGACCACCCCGACGTCGCGACGCTCCGCTCCGCGCCGCGCCGTGCCGCGCCGCGCCGCGCCGCGCCGGGACGGTATTGTCGCCGCGCCGCGCCGCCGCCGCCTTTTTGTGGTCGCTCCGCGGACGGGGCGCCTTCGTCGAGGCGGGAGCTTTTAATTACCGCGGCATAAAGGCCGTCTTTGAGTGGGGTGGCGCGGGCGGAGTGGGTGCCGGGCGCCGCGCCCTGGGACGCGTTCGCCACGCCCCCGCAGCTGGAAGGCCCCACGCCTCATCCCGTGATGCGGCGGCCCAGAAGTGTGAAGGAGCTATTGTCCGATCTTTCATGTGAGCCAATTTTTTTTGTCGCTCATTGATAACAAGCTAATGAAGGGTGGAAATGGTCGGTGAGAAACCTGTAGAAATTATTTCATTTATTTCACCAATGTTGGCTAACACGTTGATTGATTGATTGATTTTTTTTCGTATTTCGCGTCAACAGCTGAAGTAATTATTCCCGTAAGTGTAGTTCATATATTTTCCTCGGCGGTGGTCTTCCGCCCGCTGAGATCTGCCGCAGACCTACACGTTTACTAGCGAGATTTTCCCCGACCAGGTATCTCCCACCAGCGGGGCACCTCACCCCGCTCACCCAGTCGAGGCAAGCTCTAAGCTCCCAACTGGTCTCCCGAGATGTGTGGTAGTATAGCTGACTAACGTGCGTTACGGCCCTTTAACTCCCTGTTATTCTTGACATTCCGATAGCTGGAGAATCTTCACATGATTTCACGGTATTACGCAGCTAGAATGCAATAAATACATTTTGAAACTTCCTCTTTAACCAACACTATTTAGATGCACAATTCTGTGTTTAATTGTAGTCTATTGTGTCTGAATTAGGCGTAATGAAGGAAAACAACGTAGACTCATTGAAATGCGATATTTACAGCCTGTCCGTTTGCATACGTTTGATGATCTAACTCACTCGCTTACACATGCTGCTTTTCAACACGATTCGTATCAATTCCTACAATATCATTATAGTGACGATATTAGAACAATGTTAATCACTCGTGGAAACTACCCCTAATCTCCAACGACAAGCACTGAACTGACACTTTACGCTTTCAGGCATCAACAGCTGGAGCCCCACTCCATATGGCGTATTTCTCAGAGCGATGCGGTCTTTGTCGATTCTCAAGTATTTTAGAAGTGCCCAAAATGCGTCTGCTGACCTGAAGACTCGAAGTGCTGGAAGACTGGATGTGCGAGAAGAATGGACCAAAATGGGAATACCAAAATATGTTTCTTAATTGATGCAAGGTGAAACATTGAGAACAATCATTGAACCAGCTTCTTTACGGAACACAATAGGTTTACGTGGAAAAATTGTAGAGAAAAATAAGTTTTTCGAAAAGTTATGTATAATTACTTATGCGCACTTCTTACATAATATAACTTACTAATTGGCTGACATAGGTAAACATAAAATTCAAGATCAAGAATTGAATAAAAGAACAAAGACGCCACAATCATTATTACTAATTTGTTTATGATTCATTTATTTGAAACAATATTTTATTAGTTTGGTCTCTTTACGAAATAAATTTAAATGCAAGTCTGGATTTTACAACATGTTTAATGTTTATTATTAAAATTAAGTAATACTAGTATGTAAAATTGTGTTTTGATGCATTTTATTTATAAAGAACGGCAACAATGGTGTGTAATATGTTCTTACAGAAAATTAAACAACTGTCTTTATGGTATCAGGTGAATGTCTC
This sequence comes from Gryllus bimaculatus, assembly GCA_017312745.1. Lineage (NCBI taxonomy): Eukaryota > Metazoa > Arthropoda > Insecta > Orthoptera > Gryllidae > Gryllus > Gryllus bimaculatus. The sequence continues at coordinate 1,620,258 of BOPP01000106.1, forward strand.
ATATACTACATTTCTAACACTTCGCTTTCAGACTATATCTTGCCGAGTTTGGAAAATATAATTTTCGTAGGAGTCTCATCATTAAGGGGCACACAGTATTATCACTTACGGACTCAAATAAATATTACATACAGTTACATAGCATTTGTTTGGTTGAGTTAAATGTTATGTGTCGATGAGTATCTTTCCATTTTTCGCCCTTTCATAAAAAAAGTATGATGGAAATAATAAAATCTTTAGATGATACGGGAAATTTTATCAAGTTACAAACTAATTGTATTGTATTTATACTGATGACTTGCGTTTATACTAAATGCGTTGTAAAAAATTTTTGCCAATTTTATAAACGTAATAAATGTTATATTAATCAATGACTTAAGTTTCTGTAATATCTTTTTCATCGAATAGTACGATTTCCCTGAAAAGAAAATCAAATGTTACCGTATTTTATAAAATATTTTAGAAATACAATTCCATTACATCTCCATTTTTTATAAAATTGACAATTAAACTTCTACCAGCATTTTAGGAAAAAATTAGGAAATAAAATAAAAATAATTACAAATAACTCACATTTAAATATATTTTCGAACAAAACAGCGTTTCTTTCGGTTTCAGAACTGCTCTTGCATATTCCTTTCAAGTTTCTATAAACTTATCGCTAGCATGTTGTCACACATTACGTCACTTCCAAATAACACTTAAAAGCACTCATTTCATACACGAAAGACACCGCACAATGTTCACCAATGTAGTAACTGTATTTCGCAATATACCTGTGATTTTATTGCAATGCTGTGTAACATCGATTCATACTGCTCTAGCATTAATAAAGACAACCTCAAGGTGTATTTTGCTATAAATCTGTACATTATTTGTACAAAATGAAATGTTTACTTAATTCCATTAACTTGCATAAGACAATAATAGCTCACATTCATGACATCATACGAGGCAAACGCAAAACGTTTAAACTAATGACATTAGTTATGCTTTTTTAATAAGAGAAAAACGCCAAACTGTCATTTATTTCTAATTTGATGGCAACAATGTATTTCACTCAAGAAGAAAAGTACCACCTCATCCACAGCCAAGGTTTAGATCACACTACTCACGCCCGCGATCTACTGTATGTCTTTTGTTACACAACATGACACCGTTTCTTCCAAATAGCTAAATCCTAAACTTCAAACCGTCCCCCCTCCGCCAGCTTGGAAACATCTCCGTCCTCACTCACAGACGCCTCGCTGCGTGAGCCTCGTCCCAGAGGAAACCTGGCTACTGGGAGAGAAGATTCTTAGCTTATTCTGCCTCTCTTGTGAGAGAGGAAGTCAAATAACCGAAAATAAATAAAGTTTTGATATAAACGAGACACTTTAAAATACACTGTGAACAGAATTATGGGTTTGCTTTTCGAAAGGCAGGCTCGGCGAGGGAGCGTGCGTCCGTGCGTGAGCGAAGGCATGAGCGTGAGCGTGTGTCTGTGTGTTGTGTGTGTGTGTGTGTGTGTGTGTGCGCGCCGTGTGTTTGGAGCGGCCGTAAGAGGCACGAAGGTGCTGGCGGCGCGTGCTGCCCGGCCGCCGCCGTCGCCGCCGCCGCTGCCTGCAGCAGTTTACACAATGCGGGATCGGGTGGTCCCCGTGTCGGGAGCTGTGTTTCCCAGGGCGGGCCGCGTTTGCGGCTGCGCCGGCGGGGCGGCGGGGAGGCGTGCAGGCGGGGAGGCGTGCAGGGGGCGGGGCGGGGGCGCGGGCGAGTTGCGGTGCGTGAGAACATGCAAGGCGGGCTGGGAGAGCGACGGCAAGACCGCTGGCGAAACGCGAAGGCTCTAGTGTGCAAGTGAAACGCGATGGCAAGTGAGAGAACGGGAGACCTGCCAAACGAGGTGGAAGAAGCTGTGCACAGGGCAGAGAGATGAGGGAAAGAGAAGGAAAGGGAGAGAGAGTATGAGCGAGGTAAGAAGAGAGAAGAAGAGATTAGAGAGCGCGGAGGAGAAGATAAAGGGGGGAAGAGCGATGAGGGAGGGAAAGAGAGGAGATGTTATAGAAAAGAGACAGAACGTGGGTGAGTGAGAAGGAGGTGGAATAGACATTCCCTTTTGAGAAGTTGTGGGAAGAAGAAAGGAATGGTACGAGCGCCGAGCAAAGCGCGCGAAGGGGCAGAGGAGGGCGAGGAAAACGACGCGGCGGGGAGCTGCCTGCTCCAGGGTTCGCTACGTCGATGGGCAGGCGGGGCAGTGGCGGGGGGCGCGGGCGGGCGGGCCGGGCGGGCGCGTCTTGTCTGCAGACGTTCCTGTGCAGACGCGCGGGCTCTGTAATATTGTTCAGAGCAGCGCCCCGTAAGCAAGGCGAGAGCCTGTATTGGCTTCATAAAACCATATTCAATAAATTAGTTAGTCGCGCGGCGTGCGTGGCTCGCTGACCGCTGCTGCGAGGGGCGCGGGGCGGCGCGGCGGCCGCGGGCGGGGCGGGGGGGCGGCGAAACTGAAGACCTCGCACGGCTGCGCTCATCGCCGCCCTCCCGCTGCCCGCTGCACCCTCTCCCCATCCCTCCCCCTCCTTCCCTCGCGAGGCGGGGCAGGTGAGCGGACCAACGAAGAGAGGAGAGAAGCGCCGGAAAATAGTGGAAAAACACTTCGTGAAGGGAAGAAAAGGAGAAATGAAAAGGAATGCGTGAAGATTCGTGAAGAAGAAAATCACGTTGCAGAAGGATAAAGGGTATTTACGCCGGGGAGATTTAGATTACTGCCTTGCGAATGAATCTGTTCAGAATATTTAATAAATATGTAATACATTTTACATTATGATGTAGAGCAAATATAGTAATAGTAATATATTATTAATTTATAAAATAATATATAATATTTAATAATAATAATAATTTAAAATTTGAAGGAATGATGAATGAACAATAATCATTTGTATTGTTTTTGTGAGTCATATTGTAAAGTACCAAAACGTTTGATTTCCGTTGCTTGCATATTCAGCTCCAATATGTTTCACATTACTGCTGAAGACCTAATTTGATTATAAAACAATGAAGACGACCCCTTCATTTTTCATCACTCTTTTCATAGATGACCAACACCTACAATATAAAACTCCCAAACGAGAAGTCAGTATCAGCTATGTTCAAGGAGTACAAGTACCTATTAGGTTTTCAGAAAGCCGCAGATATCGGCTGTCAACAGGTTAAGATAATCTGCCTCGTCTGAACACCAACGACATGTGAGCAAGCATCAGTCTTGTTCAACGACATGACAGTCAGTTTCAGAACGAAGCTCAGCGGTGGATATCTTATCCACAATATCCACATCTAGGCAGCACTGGTGACAAAGTACACTGCTGCACTGTTAGACTTGACAATCTGAACCGCCAAGCCATGAAACCAACGATTGCATATCGCCTTGTCCACCAGAGCACGGCTAATCACCATGTTGCCCCAACGCATTTCCGGAGATCAACCGGTAACGGACGGTTCATAGAGGTAAGCACTGGCAGAAAAGATCCAAAAACTGAAGTCGAACGTAGCTCAGAAGAAGCACAACGTAGAAAGGCTGAGTGAAGAACGTTTTTTAAAAAAAATATTTTTATTTGGATAGGACAACACAAAGATCAGTGTTTAACACACTATGCATTTGTTATAATTGCTTATATCTACTTATAACTAGCTTAAAATAATTTTAAAGCACAACTTACATTACTCCTAGGGTGGTAGAGGCATCTTTATATAATATCTCTACTGTGGTTCGAGATCTGAGAATTTATTGAGGAATGTATGGAAAGGAAATTTATTCTTGATGCGGGTTCTGTGTATTGGATTTTGGCAGAGTCTTACGGGGTTAGGTTGGGTACATTTGGAATCTTCTGGAAGAAGTGGGTAGATACAAAATTATATGGTTGGTTATCGGTTCTAGCTGGAATTCTTTGTGCAGTTGAGCATTGGAGATGTACCATGGAGCATTCGCGATGGTGCCGAGGAACCGATTATGGATTACTTGGAGTTTATTTGTATTAGATTTGGCTGCGCTGATCCAAACAGGGCATGCATGTAATAGTAATGGTCGTATGATAGTTTTATACAGCTACAAGACAGTATTGTATGGTAGTTTACTTGATTTATTTATTAATGGCTTTAGTTGGTGTAGTTTAATTTCTGCCTGAAAGAGAAGAACGTAGGGAGGCTATCCTAACCGTGGGAAGCGCCTGCATTATCTACGGCGAGAGGAAGCTGCAGGGTCGCAGGACAAGTGACATGGCGCGCCATTAAACGGATAACGTGCCCAGGGCAGCGAAGGGAAGGTGCTGGATAGTATCACTTCGCGGTGGCTGCGGGAAAGCACCCTTAACAGCCGTGGACCAAAGCCTTTCCTGTTCCCAGAGGACACCAGGGGGGGGGCATGGACGCCATGGCCACCTCCAAAAGGCATAGAGTTTTCGTCTGTTACCTTCTTTTATTGCGAAAAATTGATTTAGATATTTATATTAAATTATGTAATTATTTAAAAAGGATTATATACCATCATATATACACTACAAAAATAATATACAATATAAAAACTAATGTTTATTATTTAATACAAATCTATGATGGCTCTTTCCAAAACGTTCGGCTGGATCCGACCCTGGGCAGAGCCTTAATTGGTTGAGCCAGATCGATCAAAAAATATTCGTGCTGGAGAAAGATTCAGTGTGCGACTTAGCGCGTGTGTTGTGCACGTGCAGATGGTCAGATAGATAGGGACAGAGACACTAAGACACAGACGAAGTTAAAGATAGAAGCAGACAAATGGCAATAGATATAGACAAAGAGAAAGTCAGACCAATAGGCGTTTTTGATAAAAAAATACTTTCGATATCATAAAGCGTATTTCCGTCAAAAGCTTAAAATAGATTTTTGCAGCTATGCAAATCTTTCCCTGTATTACGTGTACGAAAAAGTAAGCGTGTCAGAAAAAGCAACATGACAGAAATGAAAGAAAATGAGAGGAAAATAAGACACCTCCAAAGCATATGCACTGGAGTAGGTGAGAGAGCGAGGGAGAGAGTGCGAGGGAGAGAGAGAGCGAGGGAGAGAGAGCGAGGGAGAGAGAGAGCGAGGGAGAGAGAGAGAGCGAGGGAGAGAGAGAGCGAGGGAGAGAGAGTGAGGCGAAGAGAGCGAGGCGGAGAGAGCGAGGGGAGAGAGCGAGGGGAGAGAGCGAGGGGAGAGAGCGAGGGGAGAGAGCGAGGGGAGAGAGTGAGGGGGAGAGAGCAAGAGCGCGAGAGAGCGAGAGAAAGGGGGGAGGAAGGTGCGCCCCGCCCAGCGCCGCGGGAGAGGCGTCGCTGCAGCCATTATCTCAATTAACGCCGCCGCCTCGCCTTACGCGCGTCGGAAATTTATATATTTGGCGGCTGATCGCGCGAAGACAAGCGGGGCGATGAGCGAACGCTCGCCCCTAGGGGCCGCCCGAGCCATTAACAGCCACACGGCACGTGGGAGGCCACGCAGGGGTTATACAGTAAAATGTAGCTCTAGCAGTCTTGCAACATGTGCCAGGAAAGTCTTTCCGCGCTGAGCCGAATCAGAGGCTCTTATTAAAAATTGCATAATGTTCGTAGCAACCATATCACTGGGAAACAAGTGCAGGGGACAACACGTCCAGCACCTGTAATGATTGGGGGGAGTAAGCAATTATGTATTCGTTTGTTACAAGCTGCAATTCGTTCTACCAACATAATTTATAATGCTAGCACTCTCGCCAGACACTGGTGCAACTGCGGGGAGACTTTATTGGCGCACTGTATTATGTTGTTGTGGTTGATGTTCTTTTCAATGTGGTGGTCTTAGGCTTGAGCTCCAGAACCTTGTTCGTTTGCCCATCCCCGACATAGAATTAGTAGCATTTGTGAATTTAGCAACCCTACCAAATATTTTAAGCTTCAATATCCATTTCTAAAAAGTTCCACAACAATCATCTTTGAAAATATCTTAACCATCGAAACGTCCATAGATAGTCTTCAACATTTTATCCATATAGTCCTGGCTGAAAAAATATGGGATGTAAATAAGACGAAAGGATTTGATTTTGCCTGTCATTTAGCCAGGGTACTTTTACCTCATCATATACTACTTACGTAATATAGAGAGTAGTATTATACTGCGGCAAAAAAAAATATTTTTTAGACAGAAAAATGTCGTAGTATGGGGGCCATGGCATAAAAAAATAAGATAAATATTTTTGTAGAAATTAACTTCCTCTAACACGTTGTGTAGTCAGAATCCTATGATGTTTTGCATTTGGGGGGTACTTTACATGAAGACTCAAAATCATTCTCGAAATATTCTTAAGAAATGGCTTCAGATTTTTGGATTATTTTTTCCCCTCAGGTAGAACAATGGAAACTTAAAAAATGCATAAGTCTATATTTTATTTATCTTTCTGTATTTTCGTAAATTGCAAAAGTTCAAACTTTTTTGAAGTCTTCCTACTCAATATTGAAGATAAATATTTCTCCTAAATACAATCTATTTTTCAAAGTGATCTTTAAATTGTCATGTACAATTTTTCGAAAATATAAATTTTCTAACAACGTGGCGTGAAATATAAACATTTAAAATACAATTTGTTCTCAAATTTTCCTCTACATGTTTTTCTCTCGAATACAGATAACTACGTTTATAAAAATGGTGCAGGTTTCTTTTTGAACGAATTCGGTATTTTCAAAAAATTAGCTTTGCGAACTAGAATGCATATGATGGAGATATTTTCCATAATGAAATCTGTTCTGAAAAACTAGATCTTTAAGTAAAGCCAAGCACTTTTTTTGAAAAACGTGTAGTCTCGTAACATTTGCTTGGAGCAAGGCAATATTTATTTTCTGAAAAGACTTTAAATTTTTTCTTTAATGTTTTTTGGCGGATAGAGCAAAGAAGGCTTAAAATGGCGCAGTTTTCATATTCATTGAACTCACGCAATTTTCGAAAACTGCAAATATTACAAATAATAGCACCACTAGTTTTATCCCTTTAGTGTTACATGACAGTGAGAATTTTCCACCCTACTAAAATCCAGGTATTTTTTATTCTATCACAAACGCAAAAGTTTTCAAAACAACAAGAACAACAACATAGAGTCAGAAAACAAGTGTTTTTAATTCAGCCATGCCAAACATATCATTTCAAAATTTGATCTACTAGATCTAGGGGCTACTAATTTTTATTCGAAAATTCATTCCGACAAATAAAATATTCGAATATCAATTCTACAGAAGGGAGATTACATTAATCATTTCTTTGTCTGACATCTCTTTTTTCTTTGACGTTTTTGACATTTTCTAAAACTGAAATATTGTGTCCAAAAAGTAAATAAATAAATATAAATTTTGTGTTACGAAAATGAACATTCATTCCATAAACAGGGGCGAATCCCGAGACAAATTTTGGGAGAGGAAATTAAAAATGTTTTGGTCGAATGTGTCAATAGACCATTACATATTTTGCAAAATGGCTCAGGTTACACTCAGCCCAAGCTGCGATAGGATTTTTGTTTTCGTTTTAATAATTATCCGAAAAAAAATGTTATTTGAAAGTTTCGTGGCAAGTTAAAATAAATAGTGATTGAAAACATTTAGGGAGGGAAATTTCCCTCATTTACCTCCCCGTGGATCCGCGCCTGCCATAATGCAGAACATTATTGTTTATATATTCAATATTAATATTGAAAAATGACAGTAACTTCTCTAGGTATAATAAATTGCATAATATGTGTATCTCTGATCTTGTTCACTAACTAATGAAATACAGTACTCTAAAACTACATTCGTGGACAAGCCCGACATCACGCTATCAACGCGCCGTATTCTGTCTTTGCATGTATTCATGTAGTCACATATTCTATGAGCACTAACCTGAAATCCAACCACGCCACAAGGTCAACCGCATGAAAATTAGAGCGGCCCACGTCCCCTGTCTGGCGACAAGGAAGGAAGGCCCGTTGCAAAGGCTATCACGAGGTGTTTATGGCCCCGTAGTAATTCGCATAACGTTAAATAATTCATTAATCATCTCCTACAGACGCCGGCGGAACAACGCGCGTGGACTCAGGGCAGGCCGGCGCTGAGGCGTCGTGACGCCGTGCCGCCGGCCGCGCCGGGCACCTGCCGGCCGCGGAGCCCATTAAAAGTGAAATAAGATGCTCACGTTGCATACGGCAATTTGGGATACGCACAGACCCCTCTCCGTCTTATCGCGCTGTCCGTGTAACTGCATTAACTAATTTACGAGTGCGTTTGTGTGTATTTCATTTTATCTCCCACGTCCGTAAACAATACCATTAAAAGAAGTTTTTTCTTTTTAAACGGAACGCACGTGGCATTGCATTAAGGGAAAATTTAAATAAAATATAGTGTCAAAAAGGGTTTTATTACGAAAACAAGCAACTTTCTTCCTTGAGGAACAGCGCAAGGCAATTACGGAGGCGAGGGGGCGGCTGGATGGCAGCGTTCAGTCGTCAAGTTTTATTTAATTCCGGACAAACTTTCCTTGACACGTCCTCCAATTAGCGGGGTACGCTAGCACCTTGCGGCGCCCCCAGCCGTCACCTGCGCGCGCACCCTGCCCCCCTCCCGCCCCCTCCCACGCGCGAGAAGCCCTTCAAGCACTTAAAACTTTTTGGAAGTTTTGTTTGCAACTTTATGACGTAAGGTGTTTAATGCACGCTTCTTCGCCCTTAGCGCACTAAAACACTGAGATAGGAAAGGCCGCGAGCGGGCCCGTACTCGCCACGGAAAACAGAGCACTGTATGAAGCGATTACGCCTTTGCTTATCACGGGACGTTTGAATGGCAAGATGCGTTTTAGTGGGGGAGAGGAGAAATTATTCTGATATGCTTTCGACACATAAAGCCAGGATTTTATAACCTTGCGTAGTAACGGTAGAGGAACATTATATGTAGGGAACTTTTAGAAGATATTAATTAAAATCCATCTGAAAGATATTACATTACTTTTGTGGTAAAATTTGAATATTGCGATGTACATCTACATTATTAAGTTAACACACACTGCGATATATAAATAAATCATAGATAGAAACCCAGAACACTTGGATTTTCGAATTAGAAGATGTGTTTGTATTCAGTATTAAATTGCCGATTCAGTTATATTTTCTTATTTTTGTATTGTCACCAATCTACCTCAGTTCCTATGTACTTAAGAGAAGGTCAGATGACTTGAGTACTTCTTTAACGTTATTTGACTTTGTGAGGAGTAAGAGAAACGTTTTAACTAGGTATAATTGAATCAATTTAACTATCCTAATCAGGAGGGGGTACGTTTTTTAATGTATATTACAATAATCAAAAGTCAAGATATTTCGATTAAAAATAGTTCTTGTTTTCTTTGTTTGTATTCTTGTTTTAAAAGTTACATCAACCGTCAGGTCAACTATGTTATTTGGTTTAGCTTTTTGTTGAAACTTTTCAATAACACTATTAAAATTCTTTCTAATATACATCGTATTGATACACAACAGTAATACGATCCGCATAGTGTAAAATTATAACCTTTTTTCACTTTGCATAAAGAAATGAAGTGTGAACTATAACACTTTGCATACCAAAAAGAAAGAATAGAAATAAAAATACACTCTGAAAACAAACTCTTAAAAGTGTTTACATAAAAATTGATTCAATGAGAATCGTGTCGTAAAATTCCCAAATCAATGTTTAAAATTGACAGTTTCTATATAAATACCTCTGTAGAAAATGATTTGCTCCATGATCACAAATTGAATTGATGACACAAGAACTTCTCATTGAACTAAGATCAAATGAAAATTATTGACTTATCTTTGCAATCGAATAAAAACACAATACACTGAATTATTCTAAACAAGATGTGGTCATTTAATTGAGTTGCACTCCTCGCACAATAACAAGTTAAAATATTTTAGGTTAGACTAGGGTTACCATTAAAACAGGTTAAAATATTTTACAACTTCAAATTTTGTAAAGACATCTGTATTTGTTTTACGTCACTATTCGGAATTGCGAAATTTACTTGGGAAACTTAAATTCAAATCATTTAGTTTATTAATTTAGTCTATATCATCTATTAATTTTAGAATAATAACTGTTTTCTATGCAAATTCATTTGGCAGCTAAGAATCGAGTTTAAATGAAAATCGGAATGACTCACAACGCTCGCCCCTCGAAGTTACCGCTGACCTCTGCAAACGTCGACAGTTCCGCCGTTCAAGGTCGCGACTTCGCTGCACGAGGCGAACGTAGGGCGAAGCTGGCAGATGTTTTCTCTGTGTAAGACCGCGTTCGTACAGATGCGTTGAAATACTTTCCCTGTCTTTTTTATTCTCGCGCCTTAATTCTTCACTCATTTCGGGGTTGTCTCGCCAAGAAATGTCGGCCTTCTCTCTTATTCCGTCCACCGTATACATTTACCTGGTGTACAAACAGATCAGACTTGAATCCAGTTATAATCCCATAAATAATAAAATAGAGACTGAAAATAGAATATAAAAATTAAAGCTTGAAAAAAAGGAACATTTTTTCATTAGATGGTATCCTTTTTCATTTCTTACATGTTTGCAGAAATATATCGAAAATTGGAGTGGCGAATATCGTATGTTCTGATCGTTTCATACAACTTATCCGTTAATCCAGCATCACCTAGTATTTCAATTTCTCTACGTATTTCACAAGTTGAGAGATTTTACATAGATTGTGAAAGTACTACCTTTATTAAGCTTCTTGAATTATTTTCTCGTCCAAACTTTGCGTCTTCGCAGCTCTGCATGGCAATCGACGTTCCTCTTCTAGACGTCGCAAAAATGGCGGAGTTTCCGATTTTCGCAACGCAAATTCGGGTCAAAGATCGCACTAAATTTTGATTGGTCACTGTATTTATGCTTACGCGAGCACTTTCACAAATCCTTTCATGTCTAGTGGCGTTATCTACAATAGATTTCGTAACTTCTTGCAACTTCATTCTTTCTAGCGGAAGCACGATGCAGCTTTTCCAATTAATATTTCATAATGTAACTCTGCTTTAGTGGTTACAGTATGTACAATAAAAGCGATCATAAAGTTGTCAACAATAGTGCATGAGAGATGAATGTACTTCAAGACTTTCCAGGACCCTTAGTTTCAAGAAAAGGAATCTTACACAGAATGATATGTGAACGAAACAGACCCTCTAAAGAGGTACAAGTCTATGAGTCTCCTCACTCCCAGGCCGATATATTTGAAAGAACAAAAGATAATTCAACGTTCTGAATCCTGCTCCATGTAGAGACACATTATTCAAAATTCAGTTCTGTCAAATTTATTGCATCTCCAATGTATTTGTACGAGAGGATTCAAGAAATGTTAAACATTTGCATCTTTCAGAAAATTCAGGGTTAACATGAAAATGGGATCTATGTCATCTTCATAAGTGTTTTTCAGTTTATTATTACAGGACATTTAAAGAAAACAATTGAAACAATGTTTTAGAAAGTTTTGTAAATATCTCAGGGGTTCCATTTACAGTATAGTACTTAAAGAATTCTTTTAAAAATTGCAGGTCTTTGAGTCTACACAGATCGACCAAGAAATATTATTTTGGCAAATATACTATGAATAATGTAGGCTTTGTGATGTTCACAAAGAGACGTACGTTATGGAAAAAACCTTTTTTTATGTTAAAGAACCACAAAATGAGAATTCTGAGCATGCTATTTATTCTAAAAGTAATTCAGCTCCTGTAGAATAAAAAAAAAACTCTTTTGCGGTTTCAGGGAGTAAATAACATTCTATATTCTACGTTTATTACTCTACACAATTAGATTTTGAAACAAGGCCATGTACAATTTTTTGAAGATAAATTTGGTTGTGTGTAATTGATACCTGAAGGAAATGAAATTTAAAAAGAGTTCAACTTTGATTATGTTTTCCTCTCGGATGATTCGGTTTTCCTCGCCGGTAAGCAATGCCGCCTAAAAATTTTGAGGGGCTCATTTTTGTCCAATTCTCTGTATTTTCAAAAGTTTCGAAAGTTAATAGAATTGGGAGAAACTTCTTGCTGTTGGAGCCCTACTATCAGTATTCAATATCAAGCACCCAGAAAACTTGGATTATGACTAGACCACGTTGTAGAAGCAGTAATTTGCTAGGCATATATATATATATATATATATATAT
>BOPP01000106.1:1636226-1648227 GCA_017312745.1 Gryllus bimaculatus
GTCGTGGTTTTTTTTTAAGATACGCTATTCGTTGTAGTCTTGTTTTCGCCGGTTTGTACGTATATCGTCACTTGTTCTCGTCCAATTGTCGTTGCGACTCTCTTTGCATAACTCCAAAAAGAAGAGGCGTTCGTTTCGACTTGCCATGTTCTTTTGGGTTTGGATTCTCAGTGTGTACGTAATAGCCTAAAGTTTAAAGACTAGTTACTTCAGAGCAGTATGGTGAAATGCTTTATTTCGTGCCGGTGAAGAATATTTACTCTGTGGACTTAACTATTTTTCGATCGAAGCATGCAGCTTTCGTCCTTAGAATCAGTATGCGTTCACAACTTTGTCGCTCTTATTTGTTGTCAAGGAATGAACACTAGACTTGTCACATTGTATGTTGTTTCGGTCACTTTCGTCGTTTTGTTTCGTCATTTCGTTTGTTTCGTTCACTTTCGTTTGTTTCGTCACTTTCGTTTTTGTTTTCGTCACTTTCGTTTTGTTTTCGTCACTTTCGTTTGTTTCGTCACTTTCGTTTGTTTCGTTCTGTTTCGTCATTTCTTTACTTGTTTTTCGTCTTTGTTTCGTCACTTTTTGTTTCGTCACTTTGTTTTTCGTCACTTTCGTTTGTTTCGTCATTTGTTTTTCGTCATTTCGTTTTTCGTTTGTTTTCGTCCTTCTTTGCGTCTTTCGTTTGTTTGTCATTTCGTTTTTCGTCACTTCGTTTTCTTCGTTCTCTTTCGTTTGTTTCGTCCTTTCTTTCTCTTCGTTTGTTTTTCTTCTTTCGGTTTTTTTCGTTTTTCTTTCTTTTCTGTTTTTTTTCTTTTTCTTTCGTTTCTTTCTTTTTCTTTGTTCTTTCTTTCTTTTGTTTCTTCTCTTCGTATTTTGCCAACATATATTGAATTGATTGATCTATTTATTATTTCGTGTTTCCGGATGGTTAGCTTTTGCGTCAACTTCTAAGCTCATTAGACCCGTAAGCGTAGCGCATGTGTTTTTCTCGAGACGTGGAGACGGTTACTCCAAGTGGGTGGTAAGATCTGGTGCCGACGTACACGTCGGGTACGGGATTCTCCCGACCAGGTATTTCCCACCAGCGGGGCACGCCTTGGCGGGAGCAACCTCTAAGCTCTGTGACTGGTCTCTTTAATGTGCGGTAGTGTTAGTGCATGTAAGTAAGGGGTGGGGATAAAAAAGGAAGAGGAAGGAAAGATCGCGCGGACTGTGGCCCGTGTGTTGCTCCGACACTCGTGTGGTGTTGATCGGAGAAAACAACTCAAAACTATTATACAGCAGCCTCGTGTTTAGAATTCTCCTTAAAGTGGCTGAATTAGACGTACGTAGCTGTGCTACTAGCGTCCAAAATCCTGGCACGCTCGGTAGTTGAACCGCAGGTCTTCTCAGTGAGATACTTTGCAATGACATCAGTTGATACCCTGTGTCCCGATAAAAGATTGGAGAACCATAGGAAGAGCAGAGAAAAAGCAACGCAACATTCTGTTGAAATTTGTCGTGTTTATTCGCAGCAAGCGAAGTGGCCAACACAAACTATCAAAACGGGGACAACGAGGGGAACAGAGGCAGGGAACAGTAATACAGCGCAATACACTTAGAAGCCACTTTGCACTCTCTCGCTCTCAAGAAGTCATTGGCCTGACTGTTCAGCTCTGCTGACAGGCGTCTTGCAAAAAAAAAATTCAGTTTCTTTTGTTTGAATATGTTTACAATTATTTCAACTGTACCTGAACGATTATAATGGTACATGCACAATATTTCTCAAATATAGCCCCTCCTTGTACATTAGCGCATTGCGTTTTTTGGATGAAAATTCGGAAAATTCGATAGTTTGTACTTCTTAGTTATTTTCGTTACAATAATGCTGGGTAAAAAACTAATTCTCTTGAATTTTTAATTTCAGAATGTCCCAAGAAAAACAACAGGCAGGATGTTAGAAGCAAAAATCTCCAACAACTGTAAATTGTTTGAAAATTAAGATATTAAAAAAAATATTTCGCTTAACCATGAAATACTTCCTTGATAACCCCTACGTTTTTGGTATCGTTTTTTTTTTTTTTTTTGGAAAAAAGGGGGACGACTACCATTTGCGAAAGTATGGTACATGATTACGTGTCCTATCATCCTAGAATCATATCCGATTCTACTGCGTCAGCAGTTATTTAAATTAATAATCATGTTTAACATGAAGAGTTGTTTTAATTGAAATTATTAACAAATGAAATAATTAAAAATGAGATACGGTTATAAAATATATATGCATGTAAAAAAATTGCACTTTTCGAAAGCACATTGCGCAAGGTCTCAAGAGAGTCCATTCGTGTAGGCTGCGTGTCCGTGCATCCTAGCGTGAAAACGCCTAGCGCCGCCGTCGCGCCCCCGTCGGAGGGCGCGCCTCTGTTTTTCCGCGGCGGCGGCGGCGGCGCAGGAGCGCGTAGACGGCGCCCCGGCGGCGGATTAGCGCGGATTCGCCGGCGGCGGTGGCGGAGGAGGAGGAGCGCCGGCGAGGGCGGCGGCGACGCAGCGCGCGGGCGTGGGCGATAGCGACTCGGCAACCAGCGCCCATAAATCTGGCCTCCGCCGGGAGCCCTTCATCATGGGGCTCCGATAAGCCGCGCGCGCGCCGCCGCCCGCCGCCCCCGCCGCTCCCGTCTCCGTGCGACTCGGGCCGACCGCCACCCCCCGCCCGCCCGCCGGCCAACGCCGTCGCCCTCGGCAGGGCTGCTACCGGCGGCGGCGGGGGCGGCGGCGGGCGGCGGCGGGGGCGGCGGCGGGGGCGGCGGCGGCGGGCGGGGCGGCGGCGGAGGCGGTGGCAGGGGCGGTGGCGGTGGGGGGGCGGTGGCGGGGGCGGCGGCGGGGGCGGGGGCGGGGGCGGCGGCGGGGGCGGCGGCGGGGGCGGCGGCGGGGTGGCGGCGGGGGTGGCGGCGGGGGCGGCGGCGGCGGCGGCGGGGCGCGGCGGCGGCGGCGGCGGCGGCGGCGGCGGGGGCGGGGGCAGCGGCAAGAAATAATTAAAAGGGGCGGGGCGGTCGGGCGCGGGCCAAGGCTCGGGCGCGTCGCCCAAGGAGACCCGTTAATCCGCGTTTAATCGCAGGCGTCGAAGCTCGGATGGGGAGGAAGGAGGAGGAGAAGGTTCTCACAGGAGGCTAAAGGCCAGGACAATCCATATTTTAGGAAACGAAGTACTACTGATGGCAAGTTGGCGACCAACTGTTGTTACGAGAAAAAACGATTTTCGACGAATTGTAGAAAAAATCAGAGTATTGGGTTTCGAACATTTCATACCGTAAAGCACTTTCAATTGTGTTCATTAGGCTGGAGATATTATTTTAATGATAAATGTTCCAAAATGATTTCATGCAAACTTGTTGCCTCAAAATTGCACAAAGAAAAAATGTAGAAATTCCACCTTTGCCAGTTACGGGCTGGAGCCTTTCACTTTCGCCGTTACGTAGTGCAATCATTTTTTTCGCGGTAGATAAGAAAACGAATCTAAATAAATTTTCAGTAATCAAAACACGTATAGTAGTGAAATTCAGTTATAAAGAATCCAGATTCTCCAGGTACACGCAGGTACATGACAATGAAGAGCTATCAAATGACATAAATACACTAAAGAATTATATGAACCATGTAGGTCCAGCTTATGAAAGCGACACTCAATAAATTTCTCCGTTGACTCCTATCTTATCAGTTGCAACATTATTAATCACAAAAATGTAAAGTCCAAAGAAGCAGTGTTTAAAAATCATATTCGCCTTCTTTTCCTTCTCTTCTAATAAGTCAACATCCCGACTTCACGGTTTTACAAAATTTTTTTCAGGCAGGAAAATTCATTATAACTCAACATCACCTATGGAAATAACCTTGTAATAAATTTATTTCCATTATAAGAATTTTGAAACTGTGAGTGTAGGTTTTTTGACAACAAACTGAACGAGTTGTCTTTCATCTTCTCTACGCCTGCCCAGTATGGATCAATGCTGCAAAAACAAACCAACAAATTCAAATAGTACAGAACCAATTCCTCCGCACAATCACTAATGCATCCTGGTTCATATGTAATCACTAATTACACAATGAATTCTACTTCGATCCCATCATGTACCACATCACCTACCTATCCATAACTTCTGCTCTAATGTACACATATCCAATATTAATGAAGTGTAGGCTTTCGCAGCCAGAGACATGTGCATGATCTTGGCTGTCCGAATGACGCCGCGTCAAAGGCTGTCTTGCCGACATTTCGACCATCTTGTCGTGGTCCTCCTCAGGGCTGGTATGATATCAACCCTAGATCATACCAGCCTGAGGAAGACCACGACAAGATAGTCGAAACGCCGGCAATACAGCCTTCGACGCGCGTCACCGGACTGCAAAGATCATGCACATAACCCAACTTCGTCTTCATTCAAACTTTGCGAAAACCCCATCTATCCTACCCGAATCAAAAAATATCCATATCACATATTCTGTAAATTGTTTTCTAGAATAGATCCTATGAGTGCCATCATGTTTCCTCAACCTTCTGCAGTAGTGTAAGTTAGGTTAATACATGTGTAAAGTTGCATTTAGTATATATTTAATAAAGTATACATTTAATAAGTCATAAATACATATGTAAAGTTGTCAAAAACTGATCTATGTACAAAATAATCAGATTAATAATTTAAAAAAAAGAGTTGTCTTTGGTTGCAGGCACTCTGCCCAGGCAATGTGGTTACGGTGGTGTGTACCACGTGGTGGACGCGTTGGCTGGCGCCGCTCGCATCGCCGGCGCCGCGCGTCATCCCAGCCCTCGCTCCGGCGCTCGGCAGACGCCTTCAGTCTTATAGCTTGATTTACTGCTAAACGCTTCCTCTGGCGCTGGCGGTGGCGGCGGGGGATAAATGCGATGCCTTCTCCATCAGCCGCCGGGCGCCAACCCCGCCCGCCACGCCAGCGGCCTCGCCGCCTCTGCCACGGCCGTCTCTAGCTTCGCTTTTTCTTTGAACACTCCTCGTCACCTCCACCTTCTCTGCTCCAGCCTCGCCTTCTCTATTCTCGCTTTTTCTATGAAGACTCATCGTCACCTCCACCTCTCTCTCTCCAGCCTCGCCTTCTCTACGTAAGACTTCTCGTCACTCCTACATCTCTACTCCAGCCATCTCTATATTCACCTATTCTATACGACTCTTCGCCATCGCTACTTGAGTCTCGTGTGGTATTAGCCAGCGTGCCTCGTGGCATCTATTTGGGGACGCTTGGTAGAGGATTAGCCTTGCCACAGGGAAGAAGGGCTTTCCTCGTAAAGGGAAGAAACGCGGAAACGGGAGACCACAGGCTTTGGGAGTATCCGGCCTTTTCACTGTTATAAACAAGCGAGGGGGTGGCGTGACGTAGTAGGTCACGTGGGCCTCTCGCCTATATAAAGAGTGTACGGAGCCAGTAGGCAGGTTTGGAGAGCGGTGGGAGACCTCGTGCGTGTGCACAAAACTTGGACGCGCAAGACGGTGCTATGCGAGCCAGGCTCGCGAGGCTGAAGTCATTTAGTTGACGAAGCCTGCGGACTTATGTCCTTGGGTGACTACGGTCACGGGGAGAGCGATGCTGTGTGCGTGCTCCGAGGTGAAGAGTGGTTGAGTGCCACGATCACCCGATTCTCAATGATAAGATCGCTCCTGCGATCGAGGCGCAACCAGCCGTTGGTGCGCCAGAACGGACTTTGTGTCCCAGCGTGACATCCGGTCACGGAAGCTAGGCTTTGTGCGCGCTTCAAAAGTAGGAGTGACGAATGCCACAATCAAAACCATCTTCAATCGGGTTGATCGCTCCCGCGATCAGGGGATAGTAGGTCTATCAGAGCTAGGGTGTAAGTAGATTATTAAGTGTATATATTTGTTTTGTTTTCTTTGTTAATAAAATATATTGTTATTGAAAGCTCTGTCTGTGGTCGTTGTATCTATGACGTCACACTCGTCTTTTCTAACATCGCTTTCACCCGCGCGGTCGTCATACACACATACGTTCTCTTTTCTGTGCTGCATCCCCTCCGATTTCTCTCCCTCCGCTTATCTTTTCCGTTCTCCTCAGGAACTCTCGTTCTTCTACGTCTACCTCAGCCTCCTTTATCTCTACCTACAACTTCTTTATCGCAACCCCTGTAAGTCATCTCCGCTTTCTCTGTCAATTTTCTGTCATAACCGTCTCTGCAGCGTCTTCCACAAACTCTCTTTGCATTCTCTGCCTTGGGTAACCTCCCATCAATCTACTGTGGCTTACAATACCCCTCTATCTCCTATTATCTGCTAAATTCTCAACCCTTTACTTCTACTCCATTTTCTCACCGTGGCCTCGTTTGTATCTCCCCTTCACCTTCATTTCCATTCCAGCCTCTTCTGGAACGGCCTCCTTCTCTAACATCCAACTTTTTCTACCCTCCTACCCCTTACCCTCAGAGATTTCTTGGCTTCCTCTTTCTCCATCAACACCTCTGGCTACTGTACTTCCACTTTCTTGTAGCTTCCATTATCTGTCTCGCTCCAGCTCAAGATCTATTCTGCCTCATTCACCAGTTCAATTTTCTTCTTCATTACAGAGATTTTAACCGTCACTTCTTTCTTCTCTCTCTGTCTTTCTTTCTTTCCCTCTCCTCTTCTTCTCTCTCTCCTCTCCCCCCTCTCTTAGTCGGCTGCCATCGTGTAGAGATAAGTCTGCATCGCGTCATAGTCATAACGCCATAATTCAGGGTTTTGGGTCTTGGATAATGACAGATTTTAGAGACCAGCAACATATCGGTAAACAATAACGTCTCTTTGTGTGCGGAAATTCTAGAAACCCGTTGCTCCTTTTATCTATGAGTAATCCACAATGATTTTTGTACGTCGTCTAGAATCCATATCACAGTCTAAATGAATTGCCCACGAACTTTGTCCGCGCAGCAGTCGTTACAGTATATTGTCTAGTGTTTGGTGGAAATGCCTGTATTTGGACATTATTATATGTCCACTGCTCGTGCTTCCTAGTTATGTACAATCTAGAGGTCATGTCTCTGCAAATGCTGCAGTAAGTGTTTTGATGCGTAATAGCGTCAAAAAACTCCTTAAACAACAATAAGGATTAACTGTTGTAGCAGTAGGTTTATCAATGATTTGATTGCCTCATACATTTTAAATGCGAATAAAACCCCAAATTAACAACGGCCTAAACATTGAATCTGTTAACCATTCTCCATCCCACACTTCCCTCCTTCGCTCCGCATATTGAATCGACCTCCGTGCACGTCCTCGGCGACGATCATTACGCACTCTTTTTTTTCCTTTGTTTTAACGGGCCGACTCCCCCAAGACGTGCGCGTGGCGGACTGCATTTACAGCTCCCGCGCCCCGCCCTCCACTGCTGCAGCAGCGCTGCTGCCTGCCCTGGCATCTCCCCCGCGCCAGGCGCCTTATTTGCACCCGCGTATATTCATTACCCGCAGCCGCCCGCCCGCAGCCACTCCCCGCCCCGCCCCGCCCGCGCCCCCCGCCCCGCCGCCCGCCCCGCCCCGGCGCGGAGCGACCCCTCCGCCTGGCTGCGCCGCCGGGATGAGACAGTAATTTTATTCCCCCGTAAGATTAAGAAGAAGCAGCAATAAGGAAACCGTAATGCGTGCTTCGACGTAATTGAATATAAAGGAAAGAGGCGCCGATACGCCTCGCCCGACGGCTCTATACAGCGACTGATTGGCCTTTAAGGGGAGCGTTACAATAATGGCTGCACCTGAGGCACGCCGATGTGTAAACTTTGGAGATGGAGCGAGACAACACTGAAATACTATTTTTACTCTTAACTAGAGATAGAGAGGGAGAATTCAATGCATGGGGAGTGTGTTCGCTCAAATTACTGCAGCACCAGGAACTTAAAAGTACGTTGAAAATTTGTTCTGAGCCGTTGAGACAGGTCAGGAACAGATGGGGAGAATGGGTGATGCTGAGCAATATTTTCATAGACCGGAGCAAGTCGGGGAAGCAAACAAAATCACTTCCGTTTTACACTTCAGATACAATTCTCTTCTCCTATCTAATAATAAATGGGATAAAAAATGCTTAGACATTTAAGTTTTATAACTGAATACTCACAGAAATGTATTCAAACATAATTATATTTTCTGAAGAAATATATATTGAATGAATTACGTAATGTAATATTGAGAAATTGCCGCTCCGGATGGCCGAGATCGCTAAGGCAATAGGGCCGTAGCGAACTCGAACCGAAGGATCGTGAGTTTCTGTCCCGCCTCGGGCATGGTTGTATTGTGTTCGTCCTTTCACCCGCTATTATCACCATATCATGTCATCATCATAGTTACCATACCGTTACACGCAATAGTGGTCGCCAATGACCTAGAAGTTGATGCGATCTTAAATAACAACAACAACAAAAATAATGAGAAATTGTGCATAAAATATTAATAGGTAAGCTGCATCTAAAAGTCATACTTATAACCGCTGATGTGTATGTGTATTTTCCACAAACCTGGAAGGGTGACCTGATTCTCGTGTTCCCTTCCCCCCTTCGGGGCACGCCCCAGCGAATACCCGCTCCGAAAAGCAGCTGCCCACCCACACCGCCGCGCAGGCGCTGACGTCAAGCGGTTCATTTGGTCCGATGTGTCAAACACGGGTGATTTGGGGAGGGGGCGTGGCCCACTAAACCTAATGCGGTTTTTATAAGCGGCGCGCCGCGGCGCCTGGGCGCGCGCCAGGCGGTTGGCCTACGCCGAGGCGAACGTGCAGAGCCGACAAACGCCGGTCGCCGCATCGGGCACGGGTCTTTGATCGCGACCGCGCTCGCTTTCGACGGAGGCGTCGATCTGGTAGGAGTCGATGTGTCGAGTAGCCGGCAACACACGTCGCTGCTGATAAAAATTACCGTTCACGATGTTTGCAACCTCAAAGTTCCACAAGTTTGCGTAGCCTTCAGAAGCATCGGGTGGAAGGATTTGTTTTAAACTATTGAATTGATGCCATATTTGACGTGGCGAGACTCTGGCTATCAGGCCTGCTCTTCCTTCTGTCTACGGAAATTTTGCTACGCTCCTGTTACCCAGAGGAGAAAGGAGGTATTTCTTTAGCTACGAAACAGGATATACACTCACTAAACTATTATCTCTTAAGCATGATAATTTAACATTACGAGACTTTGAAGAGCATTTGCGTATTAATAACTGATTGGTGCTTGGAGATTATATATTATTTTCCTATTTAGAACGCAGTAACAAAAACATGATCTATGGCATGACAGTGTGTACGTGACACAACAATAAAAACATTAGAAAAAAATTTACTTGTACATATAAAGAATCATAAATTGGCATTGAAATACGGTATCAAATCTTTTGCGTATATTGAAATACGGTATATAGAATTATATTTTTAAATAAATCATCATCATTTAAAAATCATTTATTCCATAAAAAATGATACGAAAAATATACATGCATCAAAAATAATCGAATATGTTAATGTAATTACACTAAAAACATAAAGATTAGAAGCAAATGAGGTTGCAAGATAAATTAAAAAATGCAGTAATTTACGAAGCGAGTGAAAGCCAAAGGATTCATTTACAACCAACTCCTCGGTTAAAAAAAAAAGTTAACTAAACCAACAGCGCATCGCACCATCAGGCCGACGTGTCACCTTCTCGTTACTGCTACTTTATTGGCGAAGCCGGCCGCGGCTAAGCCCGCCCAGTCGTTCGTCATCGCAAGCAAGATTAATCATCAAACAAATCGACAAAGGAGCGAACGCGGAGCGGTGGCGTGCGGCGCGAGCGCCGGCAGGTGCGGAGAGACGCAGAGGGAGCCAAGAGCAGTCTTCCGCCCGCAGGGACACCGCTGCAGCTGCTCCTCCGCGAGACACAACTCTGCCACTTTTATCGCGCGCTCCATCCACGACGCCCTCGCGGCAGGGCCCTGCGCCCACCATTAGCT
This sequence comes from Gryllus bimaculatus, assembly GCA_017312745.1. Classification (NCBI taxonomy): domain Eukaryota; kingdom Metazoa; phylum Arthropoda; class Insecta; order Orthoptera; family Gryllidae; genus Gryllus; species Gryllus bimaculatus. Next base: position 1,646,182 of record BOPP01000106.1, read on the forward strand.
GCTTCGCATTCCCGGCAGAAGTGTTCAGACGCTACATCACTCCTAGCTCTAGAATATGCCGGGAGATCGTGGAAGTCGAGTGAGGCGAACCTCATAAAAATAATTAAGGATGTGGATGAGGGGTGAAGTCGATATTGTCGAACATTTGTTGTGAGATATCTGCTAACATTGCGTGGAACGGTGCAATCACAAAACGCGACTTCGCTGTTGACAATTGCGATAGATGGTACGTAATAATAGTCGAGCAATAGAGGGAGAGGATTGGCTCGGGAAGAGGTAAGGAGGGTGAGAGAGGTGCTGAAATTAATGGGTTGGTAGTTAAGAGAGAAGCATATAATTATTTCATTGTAAATGCCAACGAAAACTCACCACAATACCAATATAAGAGAGAAGCACCATACTTGTCAATGTTTTTGGCCCATCACAGCACTAACATTCCGGTACCGTCAGAAGAAAAAAGATTTTTGATTGAGCTGCAAGCCAAGTACACACTGCTTCCTCACCTGCAAATCCTCGGCCTCAAAGCATCTTTAAGTGGAACAAAAAGATTACACGGGACATGATAGAAATGACCTGACCCCCGAAATATAGATTTTGAAGAGTTTGGTCGGCATTATGAATATTCACGTTATCTTGCAACAAAAGAATTCCTTTCGCAAATTCGCGTCGTTCTCATACGCAGAATCTGACTAACGTACTTAAGGTTTGCCCCTTTATCAATAGTCACTCGTACATTATTCAGATTCACGGCACGGACTTGCTCAATATTGGGATCAGTAATGGATGATGTGCATGTCTTGTTCTTCTGTCATTAGGCATGCTTGTTTGGCTGCTTTCGAATGGTTAAGTCCACTGGTAAATTCTTCACGGAATAAAGCATTTCACCCATACTGCTCTGAACGTCTTTTAAAGATGTTAGCTTTTCGTACACACTGAGATCACAAAAACATGAATTACGAACGCCTCTTCTTTTTTGGTGCAAAGAGAGTGGTGGAGCCTTGTCGTAGCAACAACTCAAGTGAACATTATTTGATAACCCTGAAACTTACCCCAAGCAAAGTGGACAATGCCATCTTAAGGCTGATAAGTACACCTGTACAGCCAACCACAGACAATTCGAATGAAAGTTCTGATACGTATTGAGTTACCTTCGTAAAATGTATATAAAATGATACAAATAGTTGCGTAAACTGAGTTTTTAAGAAAGAAAGGAAGCGATGCTGTACGAGGACATTGCTAGGTAATGAGCTAGGGAATGATTTAAAGGATAACAAATATTAGTTTCAAAAATGCAGGTTATGCAAAATTTGTGATGTGGAGAAAGAACATTCGAATCACGTGTTGCAGAGATGTTTTAACGGAGGAGAAAATTGTGGAGGAGGGTGGGAAGTACAAGAAAACATTAAACGGTCTTTGATGCTATAGAGAGGGGTGTCGCGTTTACGGAGAAATACTCATAGAAGCAAAATAAAGAGGAGACGAAATTGATATAAATGCGAAACCAACCTGATGTTTGTGTAGAATATTCGGTTGTAAATATAAATTATTGCTACAGCTTAATGGATGTACCAACTGCTAAGGTCATTGGTCCAGCAAATGTAGTACATGATTTTGTCGCAAGTGGTCGCGGTTATCTTCCCCTTCTATCAAGATCCGGCCCAAACCTACAGGTATAATACCGAGGTTTTCCTCAACCAGGTATGTCTCACCAGCCGGGCACCGCCCCTGCCGAGACAAGTTCTAATCTCCCGATTGTTCTTTCGGCACGTATGGTAGTGTAGTACATGTAAGTGTATGTGTATGGAAGTAAGGTGTGAGGATAGTTCAAGCAAGAAGAAGGAAAGATCGCACGCGGTCCGTGGCTCGTTTGTTAGGATACAGTAGCGTTCTTCGCTCAATCATTCGCCTCCTGATGTTCGGTGAGACCACAGAAAACTACCGATCAGCGCAGCCGGCCGATACAATTCTTCGGACACCGACTGAATTTGACCCAGCTCAAGAAGAATCAAAAATTCTGCCATTGTTGGGTCTCTACCTTTGGGACTT
>BOPP01000106.1:1649724-1666279 GCA_017312745.1 Gryllus bimaculatus
GCTCCCACCCCTCCTCCCTCCTCCTTCCTTCCTTCCTTCCAGCGCCACCCGCTGCCCGTATTTTCCATCCGTTCGCCATTCCGCTACTCTCTCTCTTGCGCCGTCCTACTTCCACCAATGACTAGGCTTCGGATTTCAAGGCAAATGCATATTCTCTCTCGCTAGTCAGTGTGTTCCACTCTATTTGTGCACGAAACACCGCAGATGCAATTATTTAACAGTGGTTTTTTGAATCATATCTTGCCCGTTTTCTAAATAAGCATCATACTTTCGAAAATTGATAATTATTTTGTCAGAAAATGTATTGTTTACCAATGTTTATTTACTTTTTTCAATATGATTAGTTTTAATTTTGTAATGTGTGTTGCTACAAACGTGCTTCATTGAGACTGATTTCTATTTCTTGCATCTGAATTATGCATATTTAAATCATGATGGTTTAGCGACGTGCCGTCGAGCCCATCTTAAAAGCTAGCAACTGATGAGCTGGCACATGTGACTTCAACTCCCATGAGTCACACAGGGGACATCTTCCATAAATGGGAGCCAAACTGTATGCAAAACAGGAAGGAAAGTTCAATGCAATGGGATGAAGGTGGTTATTGAGGAGGTCTCTGAATTGTTTTCATTCCTGGTTCTGTGGCTAATTGTTAAAAGTACGAGTATTTAGCGGCAGACATTCCAATTGCAAAAACGAATACATTGAACTAATACACCTCTTCGATATTTTAGCGTTATATAAGTGTAAAGTACCGAATAATTGTGTCTAAAAGTTGTGAGAAGCAATATTGTTTTGATTGATGTAAAGTACGATTGTTCGGATTGTTAAAAGTATTTTATAAGGCTTAATTTAGAGCATATTTTGCATACTTTTGCTCCATATATATATATATATATATATATATATATATATATATATTGCTTAGGTAATAAAAGCATTGTTTTACTAATGACAAACATGACAAACACATTTATTCTGTTATCCCTCTTCGTCCGAAGGCTTTACGTTCGGCGATTCTTCAAATCTATTATAAATATTTCGTTTGCACCTCTACAAGTAATATTTTTCTTGTTCAATGGCATCATCAATTCACATTGCTCCCGTTACACTTTTCTTCCACCTCGTCTTAAATACCTATATTATTTTCATCTCTTGTCGTCTTTGAAATCGCCCTGAATTCTCTTACAGAGTTACCATCATCTAGAGCACTCTGTTCTCGCTGTGTTATGTTCGTCGCGAATACATTTTAGCATCGTCTTTCTCCATCAACCATGGCCGCTTTCCAGCGTCGCACCCACATCTCTCTGCCGCGGCGCCTCCCTTCACGCTTTCGCCTGGGGACAGGGAGGGACGGAGGGGGGGGGGCGTCGCAAGCAGGTGGAAACAGCGGGGGCGGCGCCGGCGGCTGTGCCTGCACTCTCCACCCCCCAGATGTCGGCTGCTGAATTTACTAACGGCTCAGGGAGCAGCGGCAGCGGAGGCGGAGGCGGCGAAGAGGAATTTCAGTTCTGTTCATGCCTTATTTTCACGTGGGGAGACTCGGAACATCAGGTCCGCTCTTGCGTCTGACCACCCAAATTTCGCTACGCTCCTTTCACCAACTAGCGGAGAAAGGGGGTATTTCTTGGGCGACGAACATGCGATTTGAATTTATATTAGAGGTTTCTTAGGCTTGAGGATCGTTTACATGCACTAAATCTACAACACGATACAGCTGGATTTATTTCCCCTGCGAAGAAAGGTTAATGAAAGATTCCAAGGAAATCCACAGTTTTCATCGGGTTTAAACAGCAAATATAGGTGTTGTGCGTTATTTTTGGCATTTTTCATGAAATAATTATATGCGTTGTCATTGCCAACAACAGTATTTATTACAAGAGCAGCTTTCGATGGCTTAGCCATCATCATCAGATGTCTGCTAAAGGGAAGCCACAAAAACGACTAACAGCAAACTTGGTGCAACAGCCCAATACTCTGTCATACCTCCGAAGCCGTGGCATATGCGAAGACGGCGTGCAGTTCGAAGCGCGAGAATCGCCCAACTCTACCCCAGTTTTGTCCCAACCTCGCAACCCAGCTAATCCGCTTGCACTTTGCATTGCCTGAGAAGGCATAGCCTGACACCATTCCTTTTCTTTCATCCAATATTTCCGAAGAAGTAAGTTCATTTAAGTGGAGTCGTGGCCACGACAAGATGTTCGAAACGTCGGAAACCCAGCAATCAACGCGGCGTCACCCGGTCAGCCAATATCTCAAAGTTTAGTTACGTTTGCATAGATAGTTTGCACAAATAGATGTTCTTGAACCCGTCCAGAGAAAACCTCAAACACAGTTAAACGTGACAGAATCTTCGGAATTGTGTATGCTAAGTCAGCGAAGTGAGAATATGCTCATGATAGGAGGATTCAAGTTTTGTTTCCATAAACGTTTAAGTGTGTTTTTCAATGTTGGTGGTACTCTAAAACGGAATGCAAATGTTTCTTGAAAACAGACACAAGTGGATCAATTATAATCGATCAATAGGATACTAAGCATATCACGGGAAACATCTAAATCAATCCTCTTCCTAAGGAGGAAAACGGAACATGATCAATAGGGCTATGTCTTTTCGAAGACTAGGGAAACGGCTTAGGAAAGGTACATTGAAACATTCAGTTTAGAACACTTGTAATGGATTTACGAAAGTGTAAAAAGAAAATATGTGAAAAATTAACCAAATTCCACGAATTTTCAAATCCAATATCTCATAACATATCTGTGAAGAAAAGATGACCCTCATTTTTACTTCCTCCTTTTGAAAGCCAAAAAATTATGTTTATTGTTTCTCCTGACTGCTCAGAAGGAAGCCATACTGAGGTTCCATATCATTTTCGCTGTATTTACTTCAAACAGAATACGGTACACACTATATATTTTTGTAAAGGGCAAAGGTTATGAAACAACTTATTAGTAAATTAGAAGGATGCCACGAAATGACTCAAGGAATGATGAGATTAATGAAGTGGATGGAAAATCTATGGGGCAGAAAACGCTCAGATAACAATCTAAAACTACGCACCTATTACCGTAGTAGGGAAGAAAGTGTTTGAGAGAAAAAAATTGAAATATAGCATAGAACAGTTTGATCTGCTTGGGCCGTTTTTGCTAAACTACCTATACGCAGCCTACAGCAATCTTGTCTGTCAACAAGTATCTTCGCGTGTCGTTGATGACGAGAAGGGGGTGTGCGTGGGTGGGGGGCGCAGTGATGGGGTCAAAGAATCCAGGAGCGGGACGCCGCCTGTCATCGCAGCGGAGCGGGGCGGGGGGTGGGTGGTGGGTGGGGCTTCCGTTCCTAGTTTTGGCTCTTGGAAATGTATGTTGTTGTGAATCAGTGGTTGATTAGTTGGGCGAATCGTGGCCGTTCATGTAACGCGATGGCAGGCCCTGCCGACGACGCGCCTGTTCGTTCGCTTCGACGGCGCCCCTCGTCGCGTCTGAAATAAGCCGCCCCGCCCCGGCCCCGCCCCCGCCCCCCACCGCTGAGCACGAGGGTGCGGGTGTTGGCCGGACAGGCCCTCTCGCGTTGGTCACGTCTCATCGTCGCGTGTGACGGCGTAGCGCGATCCGCCGCCCACGGCAGTACTACGAAGAAGGAAGTGCTCTCGCCTGTGATGCCATGTGTTTTTTTTTTATAAACTAATTAATAGAATTTGAAAAAATAGTATATTATGTAACTAGATATATGCCACGCTTCCTTGGCGTGAAGTACATGTTTTTAATACGAGCGACGTTCAGAAGCGAGTAACGTTCGAGAAACGAGCAAGCGTTGGGAGCGAACCAGTTACATTCATTATTTTGTTGTATGACAGCTTTACAAATTATAGAGATCAAAGTGAATTTTGGAAACAACTTGACTGTAGGTCACAGGATATTTGCATCGTTGTGAAAAAAACAAGTGTCGGCTGTTCGTCTTTAACGCTACCCACCACGATTCTCTTCTGTGTTTGGATGAATCTGTGATAACGCATTTATTCGTACCATAAACGGAAATACATTATAACTAGTGCCATAAGATATTGATATTTACAAACGATTTTTTGAAACAGAGACTTGTCGATATATTGCAGGAATACAGAACAATATGATACGTCTCATAAACAAGTGAGTTGTACACGGTCAATTTTTTAAATTTTTTGGCCAGCCATCTGTAGCAATAATAAAGTTTAAAATAACTGTTTCCGACTTTTCCATTTTCTAATAATTATCGAGGTCACTATATTATGAAGAGCGGTGACAATAAACAAACGAGGAACTTCTGATACTCATCTGAAAGAGCCATTCTCAGCCAAGCACTTCCGTAATTTCGATGCTTTATAATATTCCTAGAAAACAAACCTAACATATCCTATGACCTGTGAGATTTTTTGGAGTTTCACTGTGCTCTCACCAGTTGCGCTGCTCGTCGGCTTTGACGAATGTGATCCGTTGTTGCGCAAAATAATTTGATGAAAATAGTGCATTGATATATTCATAGCAAGTATATAAACTCGTTTTTTCGTGTGAAAACTATCGATTTCCACTTCCATTCACCTGTAGACCACTTTCAGAAAAAAAAAAAAAAAAAAAAAAAAAAAAAAAAAATTTCCCTTGAGTTGGGGAAGGATCTTAATCAAAAGGGAATTTTGTGCCTCCCCACATCACCACTGACGAAGTGATAAAGAAATTCGGAGAAGAATATTCGTAAATTTTTGTTGGGGAAAAAGTACAATAACTCTTTTAATATCACGATCTCGCGTTTCACTGAAACTTTACCGCCGAAGCTCCAGTTCAGCAGACCCCGCCGTAGAGGATTGTTCCTCAGAGAAACCGCGCCGGCGCGCATCTTCAGATTGTGAAAGGTGGCAGCCTGCGGGGATCCCCTGCGGCGAGGTCCCTTCGCGAGTGCGTGGGGTGGCGCGGAGGGGCGGGGCGCCCATGTTGCGGCGCGCGGGCGGCGCTCGCCGATATTTCCGCCGGGCGCGGCGCGCAGCTGAGCCACGCAAATGGATCACCTTCCGCCGCCCCGCCCCGCCCCGCCCCGCCCCGCCCTCGCTGCCCTGGCTGCTCCGCGCGGCGGGCGGGGAAACCGTCTCGATGCGTGGGCCCCCGCTCTACTACCGCTCACGTCCACGTCGCCCTGCCCTTGCTGCTTAGCTGCACTAACAGCCCTAGCAGCCTAGAGCCCTAGCAGCCCTAGCAGCCCTAGCAGCCCTAGCAGCCCTAGCAGCCCACGCCACTAGCTGGCACTCAGCCCTAGCAAGCACCCTAGCAGCCCTAGCAGCCCTAGCAGCCGAGCTGCACTAGCAGCCCTAGCAGCCTAGCAGCCCTAGCAGCCCTAGCAGCCCTAGCAGCCCCTTAGCTGCACTAGCTGCACTAACAGCCCTAGCAACCCTAGCAGCCCTAGCAGCCCTAGCAACCCTAGCACCCCTAGCAGCCCTAGCAGCCCTAGCAGCCCTAGCAGCCCTAGCTGCACTAGCAGCCCTATGCTGCACTAGCTGCCCTACCTGCCCCTACCTGCCCTAGCAGTTATAAGCTATCCTAGCTGCCCTAGCTGCCTTGAAGCCCTTGGACGTTTGCGTCGCGTCGACGGAATCTCTCTAACGCCAGCTCCCAGTTGAACTCAGACATTTTCCGTCGCTGACTCTCCAGACGCTTCTCTTCGTTTCTACCGGCATCTAGTAAGGAAGTCTTCTGCGACATCACCCCTCTCCTGTTCCTTTCTACCACTCACCAGACCCTTCCATCTCTCTTCCACCATTTCATGTTTTCGAATTATCCACACCTGTCTCAGCTCTTTCAGCCATTGTTGTCTCTGCTCCATCTCGTTGCAGCACAGACGCAGCCATTTTACCTTCTCAGAGCACCGGTAGCGCCGCAAATCGCCTCTCCGCGCGCCTCCGCTTTCGCCCACTCTGCGCGCACTCTCCGCATTTAATTGAGTTATGGTGTCTTTACGCGCGCAGCGCAATTACACAATGTGTTACGCTATTACTGGTAAGCACGCGGGGCCGGGGCCGCGCGGGAGGGCCGTGATGGCGCGGGGCTGGGGGGCGCTGTTGTGTCCGTGCGCGCGAGGCGGGGGGAGCGAAGATTTATGACGTGGGACCACGTTTAATCCGGCCGGAGAGAAAAAGGGGAAACCTATCTTTGTGTTCTATCCATCACCTTAATTCTAGTGTCCAGGACGGATCCCCATAGCCATTTAACTAAGTAGCGGACCGGCCCACTCGCCGTGCGCTTCCCGCCCCGCGCCTCCGCCCTACTACGCGTCACCACATCCAAGGGCTTCCCTCAGATAACGCCCCTCCCCCCTCACTACGGTCCCCACAGCAGTCCTCTTTACTGCGCCTCGCCCGCCGCAGATGTTTCGCCCCTAAACCACCCGTCTCCCGCGCGGGTCTTGTGCACATTGCTTCCACTGACACGTTCGGAAAACTACTTGTTTCCAGACAACGGATTCCTACATGTTGCATTACTGCAGATCGTGGAAAACTGCCCGACATGATTTCTGTTTTCTGGAGCATTGCGAACATTTAATATGTAACTGCACACTCCATTAAATAGGCACAATGTAATATTTCTATTTTCATCAAACACGTTCGTTCCATATTCTTGGGAGTTTTAATTTTTGTTTCTTTTACTACTTAACTACTACTCTACTAGCTACTCTTTTTTTCCGAACCGTCTGTTGTCCGAAGTTATTTTTTATTGAATGCCTATATTATTACGATTATTTTTTTCACATTATTTGCACATATCAGTACAATTACAGACTTAACAATTGCAGTGAAGAGTTACTTACTACTTTACCTAAAATTAGAGTGTAAACTAATTTAATTGAAGAAATATGTTCTTCAGACACTTCTTATTGCAATGGGAAATCGTCATAGTCTCCTCTTACTCTTCCGACATGAAACGCAAGAAATTCCGGGAACGCCGTTTCGCATTGCCGTCGCCTGCGACAATTGTCCAGTGGCTGCACACAGCCCCTCCCCCCCCCCCTTGCAGATGAAGGCTGCATCCCTCGCGCCGAGCGAAGTCCTCAACCAACTCCAACGGCGCGCTGGCGCAAGGCGCGTGTTAGATGCCAGTATCACTACCTTCTGATGGTAGCCAATCTTATGTCGACAGCCCGCTGTTAAAGTTTATTTTATTGCCTGAATGCAATGAAAAGTAAATTTGAAGAGTCGTTCGGAGATGCAAGTGCCTGAGCGTGAAGAATTCAAACATGTTTTCTCTGGAGACAGACTTTGTAAAAAAGCAAACAACCAATGTTGGGACATGAAAACTATATAATTGTGTTTTATATCCTTGCCTGTTATGCAGTATATCAATGATTTTCTTTCGTGTTATCAAAGCCTGATTGCGTTAGGATGTCGTTGGCGACAGTCCGTCTTTCATTTCACAAATCAGAAATCCTCAAGGTATCACTTTTCGTCTTGCCGATCTCGATGTCGGTTGCGCTGCTCGGCCCCGGATTAGGTGGCTAAGGGCATCAATTGATGTCACTACAATGCATTTTACGGGATGTCCTTGGGTTCGAGTTCCGACGGGGCCAGTTTCTCGACACTAGCTCCGTAGCTAGATTGAATTCAGCAGCTCTTGCAGGAGATTGGCCATGTTTCGCCTCTTGCTTTGTTTCGCAATCCGATCATGTTTTCATCAAAAATTTCTTTTCAAAATAGAATTTTGTTCTGAGTAAATTTTAAGACGTAAATGACAAAGTTCTATTTGGAAACTGAAAATGAAAAAAAGCGGAGGCCGGACTGAGAAAGCTTGTCTGAATAGTGAGAAAATGTTGATCAATGGTGAGAAGTAAGATAGCAGAGTTACAACCTTTTGTATATTATTATAAAGTTCACAACGACATTTGTAACAAAAACGTAATTATCATTATCATTAATTCTCAGTTGTGATAACAAACATTAGCCCTGGTTTGTATAAAAAGCGATCATTGCTTACGTTTGAGATTCAGCATGAAATGGAATATCTTTTGTATTTTTAATGTAATTCAGTTCTATCATTCCTTCCTGGAAAACTTTTGTATTAAGAATTTACGTCCTATTACACACTTTCTATTTTTAAGCAAATAAACTGTGAATTAATATTTACCAACTTGGTATTTTCCTTAATTGACACCAAAAATCTGTAGGGAAACAAGAGAAAAATATGTCGTTTGACCAAAATATATTGCCGCTGATAAACATCCAAACTAATCTTAGCTGAATCATCTTCTTAAACACTGCAATCTCTTCCTTACATCTGTTAACACCCATGTTGATCTGACCCACTCTCGACCACCATGTTGTTCCAATTGTAGGTAAAGCAGACCTCACAACCGCCATAGCAGATGGTCCCTTGGGGCTCTTCTTTTAACGTCCCAACGCCTGATTTCAGCAGTGAACCTGATTTCCAATGCAGGCCAGAAACGCGGCCGCACATGGTAAATGAGTTTAAAATAGAACACCCGAAGCCACGGCTTGTTTATCTGGGAGGCGCGACGGAAGAGAATATATAGGCACTCTTCCAACGACGCCCGGCGTCGCCTCGAACATGAAATTATGCAGAGCAAATGCGACTGTCCACACGCCCGCCCGCCCGCCAGCCCGGCCGGCCGGCCGGTTCGTCTGCTGCGGCAGGTGAGCCTAGGATTTATCCCCTCGGCCGATGAGGACGGCCGTTAACGGAGTTTTATGACGCCTCCCTAATCAATCGATAGAACGTCGCCGGCTGTGCGGGTAATTTAGAAAGATCGCTCGCGACAAAAAGCAGGACGGGACGAAAGACACATCGGGGCTAAAAGCTATGCCTCGCTACAGCACCTCAAGTTACAGAAGGTCCTTGAGAATTGTACGCGCCCAGCGATAAAACGATATGTTTTATTGCTTGAAAAAATATAAAGTACTGTTTTCTCATTGCAAAATTACTAATTGGTTCTCTGGTGATAGCAAGTAAATAATTTACATGCGTTTAATATGTATAAATAACAATATAAATTTGTGTAAGCACTGCATAACTATACTACATTGTAATTCTTGGTGACTTAACATTGACAAACATAGTCATGTATTGGAAAATTAAAGCTCATAAAGTAAATATTGCTAGTTGACATTACAATTCAATCCGGCTCGCCCATTAATAATAATTTTCACCACAACATTGATAAAAAAAGTCCAATAAATCCAAATTGATAATAAATACAAATACTTATTTCTAGGTTTATAATTTTGGGCCACAGACATCGTATATTGATTGATTGTTAGTGATACTGGGTGCGCCAACTACAATGTTCACAATCCCGTATGTGTAGTGCATGTTTTTGCTCGGAAGGTGGAGGTTGTCTTCCCCGCTGTAAGGCAAGATCCGGCGCCGACCTACCGTCAGCTAGCGGGGGTTTTCCCCACTAGGTGTCTCCCACCAGAGAAGCACCGCCCCAGCTGCGTCAAGTTCTAAGATCCCGACTGATCTAACGGCATGTGTGGTTGTGGAGTGGATGTTAACGTGTGTGTGTGTGCGTGTAAGGGGTGAGAACAGGTCAAGAAATAGGAATAAGAAAGATCTGGCTCGGTTCGTGGCCCGTTTTTTAGGGTAGTACTCAGGCCTTCGCCTGGTATTGATCGGAGAGACCACAAAAAACGACTGAACAGAACAGCCATCCGCTAGAATTCTGCTCCAGACAGCGGTTGCATTCAACTGAGCTGACAAACTAGTGTCGAAAATCCTGGCACTGTCGAGATTCGGACCTAGGACCTCCCGGTCAGAGGGTATGCAGTGACATCAGTTGATGCCCTGCGACATCATTATGACGTCTCCTTAATCAATCAATAGAACGTCGCCGCCTGCACGGGTCGTTTAGCGACAAACATCAGAACGGGACGAAAGTATCCCCCCGGGGCTAACAGCTATTCCTCGATCTCCGGTCCCGTTTGCCTAGGTATCCCGCCCTCCTTGAACATCGTGTTTACCTGGCCAGGGTGTACGCGCGGCGGCCTGCCGAGGCGGAAGCCAAACCGGTGACGGCGACGCGCCCACGCGGCTGCTCCGCCCGCGGGTACCTGGCGTCGCGACGCGTCGCGTCGCGTCGCGGCGTTAATCGCGGGCCGGTAATAAATTCGAGAGCGGCCGAAAATTAAATTGAAGCGATAGAGCCGAACACGCGCGTTGATGACTGCTTAAGTGCGACACCTGTTTCGAGGCTGATAAGTGAAATTCCCCGATTGTGTCCCAATACGTCAAGGGGGCTATCTGGCGGCCAGCCAGCCCCTAATTAAGAGCGGCGCGCGGCCGCACGCGCGTGAGCAGACGGGCCCCGCCCGTGCGCGTACACGCACGCCGCGACGCCTCGCGCGCCCGCCTTCGGGGCAGAGACGCGCGATAAGGCTGCTCTCTGGTGTGAAACGAGGGATAACGTAATGGCACGAGGGTTGGGGAAACGGTGCCAATGAGTAGTGTAGTGTGTTTTCGTGTCGGATCTGAAAATAAAAATTTAGTTTTTAAAGACTAAGTAAAATGTAATGTCACAACAAGCCAACAGTTATATTTTGTAGGTGTAATTGCTTCTGACCTTTATTTCTTTCGTCATATTTTTAAAGAGTCAATGAAATATCATGAAGTATCAAAAAAAGTATTGCATTAAATTAAAAAAGAATCTGCTGATTCATTATTACAATAAAGACTTACTATTTTTAAAGGCACTTCGTTGACTCATAAAAAAATTAAAAAAGATTTGAACACGCTCAACATACGTGTAATGTTATTTTAAATCCTAATTTTTTAATTGATTTTATTCCTCATTCTGTACTGAGAACACAATTTTTAAATGAATTCGTTTTTGCATTATGACCACCCCGCTTTCTGGAGTAAGCTACGCGATAAGAGTGCCTTCTGGCTGGTGTGTGTGAAAGGAGGGATAAAGCAAGCCTGCGAAGATTGGGGAAACGTAGGCAAAGGGAAGTGTAGTGTGTTTTCGTGGGGAATCTGAAATTGTTTCTTTTCGCAAGACATTTTGGACTAAAAGCGCAAGGAAAATGTCATAACAAGCCATAAATTATATTGTGTATGTGTAATTGCTTCCGAAGTTTTTTTTCGTCATATTTTTGTAGTCAACGAAATACTATTAAAAAACAAAAAAAAGATATTGAACTAAGTTCAAAAAAATAATCTGCTGACTCGTTATTTTTATAGAGACCTACTATTTTAAAGGGATTTCGTTGACTTATAAAACATACTATTTGAACACGCGGGAAATGCGTGCAATATTATTTAAAATACTACTTCTTTAAATCGATTTTATTCTTTATTCTGTACTTGAAGCATAATACAGCCAAACAAAAAAAAGTGTTTGTTTTTGTGTTTGGGGATCAGACCAGGTTTTTGGATTTCTAAATCCGAATCCGGTGTCCATTTTATTCCATCTTATTATTTTGCCATAACCTCAAAAGATAAAAATATTCTAACCGAGGGGTGCAATCATGTCATCTGTATGTTTTTGGGGTAGCTGAAATCGAATCTGATTAATTATAATTTATAGAGAAGGTGAAATTGCCCCCAGACACGAACATATTTTTTTGTGTGGCTGTGTAATTTTAAAATTTATTCATTATTTTAGAATATTATTATTACGTTTTTTCTTAAATAGTTTATTTTTTTAGAATAATGTATGTATTCTCAAAGCCACTGTAAAATTTAATTGCTTATATGGTAATTTTCGTAAATAGTTGCGTCATCAGAATATTTAACGCCAAAAGTACCTCACTATAATAGTATTATCCATATAATAATTATAATATTATAGTAATATGTACCACTATACACCACTGGTGAAATTATTCAAGCTCATTACTTCAATATTACATTATTTTCACGAAATTACTGCAGACAGTTTTTTAAAATTATTTCATTAGTCCAGCAAGACAATAAAATTATAGTACTTCTCGCTATTTTTTAGTGAATTACGTACTGAACTGCCTTCTTCGGCAGTATTTAGCTGTCATAAAATTATACTGGACAGGAATGTTTCGTCATAAATTCTCCTAACTAGAAAATTAGGCCTGTTTTGCTTCCATTCAGTATTTGAATTGTGAAACAGATCTGACTGATCGTGGAAATGACGGACGCATTCGCAAAATCAATTAACAATATTTTCCGATGAATAATATGTTTAAAAAATGCTACCAAAAATGGGACTACTTAACAACTTCTGATATTGCTGGTATCGAATGTTGAATTGGTCCTCACTGAGAACGCTAGTGCAGTAGTACATTATTTGTACCTATTTAAATACCCTTGTTTGCTATGATTGTAAAATATTGTTATTAATGCAATCAATTTTACTGTTACGAATTTATGAATTTTATGTTTCTTTGTTGCACTTTTGTTTGGCGTTGCAGACATTAATTTTCTCAGTTCGTTTTTGTCGTCTGGTTTATTTCTTGTAAACCTCCCACGTCCCAGAAATTGACTCCAGTCGTAATTTAACCTTCGATGATCTCCGCTCCCAAACGCAATCCAACATTACATTTTTTTTTATTTTTTTTTGCTCTGCTAAATGGACACTTGTCTGCTGCGCGGTATAACTCATGGCTGAAGCGGCTGCGGGCCGCGAGATTAGGCCGCGCGCCGTGGCCGCTCCGTGCCGTTCCGATCAGCATCTGCGCCGGCTGCCCGGCTGCCCGCGCCGGGACGCTGCGTGGCCCATATTAGGAGAGGCGATTTTGGATTCCATGGCCACCGGCCGGCCAACCGGACGCGGCCACGCGACGCACGGAGAAGCGGCTTATCTGCCGGCGCTCGTTAACACGGCTGCTGGGGCCCTTCCCGCACGGACAAGCCAATGGTGCTTCAAATCGTACATTTTTAATATATATCCTGATATATTTTTTTAAATAAATTATTTTCTTGACGTTTCGACTATAGTTGCATATTTTTCAAAAAAAGACTATTGAAAAAAGGTGAGAGAAGTTACAAGCATCATCTGTCCAATTAGTACAATGCAATCGTTGCTAGTTGTTCAGACGATGTTTGGAACTTCATATACATGACCAACGTTTCTATAATGTTGACGAGTTTTGTATAAACTTCACCCTGATATTTCATTAAGTATTTTCAACATACCTGAAACCAAAATTATTTCCTTGACGTTTCGACTATAGTTGGATCTTTTTCAAAAAATCTAGAGTCCAGGACTTAAAAAACAGTATGGGGAGTTCCAAGCATCATCTGGCAAACTAGTACAATGCAATCATTGCTAGTTGGTCAGACGATGTTTGGAACTTCATATACATGACCAGCTTTTCTATAATGTTGAAGAGTTTTGTAAAAAATTCTACCTGATATTTTACTAAGCATTTTTAACAAACCTGGAAACTAATTATTTAAACAAAGAAACTAATTATTTAAAGATGTTTTAGTATCAGTTTTACTAAGGTCAGAAAACTATTGCAATCAAATGAGACAACAGACATTAATATATTATTGAAAATTGGCAATTTCAAATATTTTTTCACGACACTTAGTCGTGAATTGAATAAGAAAAATTTTGGAAAACGTTAAACAAATACCAAATAAATTTAGCAAACCTATTGTTGGGGAAAATGGTTCTGATTTTATTGAAAAATATATATACAATACAACAAAGAATGTATGCTAAGAACGTACTGTTAATAAAATCATAGCAATGTAAACAAAATTTTTTTAAGAGACAGGAACATATCAATAATAATATTGATTAATAATTCAGGGAAATTTTGCTTTATTAGAATGTGTAGATCTTATCGAACTCCTCAGACAAGAGACTCGGACTCTCAGTAAACTCCTCAGACACCTCTTCGAGAGATTTAGAACCAGAAGTTTAGACACTAGAAGTTCTGACTGTATATTTAGAGGCTTGGAAGAAATATATTACAAAACCCACATTTATGTGTACGTAAAATGCTATCAAAATTGTTATTTTGGCATATTGTAACTAGCTTCCTTAAACATACATTATAAGACTACAAAACACGCAAAAGTTTTGCTCATTCAAAAGATTACAAATGTTTGGTTAAGTGTTCTTACAAATGGAATTATTACTATTTAAATTTATTCGTATTTTGTCCACAACTTCCAACATTTATTTTGAGGAAAGAAACATTTATCCAAACAAGATCCTATTTAGCCATTATTTTAAAATATGAAAATACAGAGAAAACAAATAATTTGATTTTAGAAAACTGTGATACAATCCTTTTGTCAGCAGAAAAAATCATGATCATAGCTGAAAAGAGATATTTAAATATTTTTCTTTTGCCTGGATTGGAAAGAATTATTTTCGTAAAGAACGATGGTACAGGGAGATCCGTCATGAAAGTACTCAAGTGTTAGTCTACCTTGAACTTCTGAAAAATTACTAATTCCTGGATCAGAATTAATAAATATATTTTGTATGTTAATTTCTGT
Organism: Gryllus bimaculatus; assembly: GCA_017312745.1. Lineage (NCBI taxonomy): Eukaryota > Metazoa > Arthropoda > Insecta > Orthoptera > Gryllidae > Gryllus > Gryllus bimaculatus. The sequence goes on from BOPP01000106.1 coordinate 1,664,183, forward strand.
AATATGAAACAGTAAATAATGAAAGAATAATGTTTTGAACTAATGCAGAAATAAACGAAATATAATTCAAATTAAATTAAAAATCATCTCTTTTGTATCAATAACACCTCGAACGTAGAGCGCTTTTCAATCCCACTTAAGAAAGCAGAGTACATTTATACATAAATGAAGGGCAGGCAGTATGAATTACTATATCTTAATTTATTAAACCATACAACTTGTTATTTCAATCGTTGTAATCTCGATAATGTTTGAACATTCGTTTTTCTTTCATTAATATAATTTTAACAATTAGCTTTTACAGAGCAGAAATAAAAAAGTAGTTTATTTCTTTTTAAATGAATGTAGTACACAAAAACCTTATGCGCCTCATCAATGTATTAGTTTTCAATTACTTCCACTTGCTCTAAGTTTCGTTGAATTCTTCTTTTGGGGATTCATGTTACGAAGCTACTGTAGGTTTCTTCACCCTACCTCAAATTCATAACACAAATATTTATTTTTATCACATAAATTTTTAAAAACTTATGATTTACTTTCTTACCTATATTCAGCGAAGAAAAATTATTATGCTTTTCAATTTTCGACTATCTTTCAGGTGATGTGAATACAAATTAACATTAGTTCGTCTATTTATATTCTTCTTTCTAAAGTTTGAGTTCCAAAACCTGCTATTTATTATTTAAAGTGTGACAACTTTTGTAAATTCTGTTTCTGTTCATATACGTTTACTTCTCAATTCAGAAAGTAGCCAGCGCTTTATTTATAAATTGGCTTCTTAAGAATGGATGCAGTATTGAATAAATAAAATTCAAATTCAATTAGGAATAAATTATTTGAAATATTTTGGTCTTGAGGTATTAATATAAGCGAACGTTTCAGTGGCTGTTTATATGTCGTTTAAACTAAGAATTGCAACACAACATAAACATTCAATAACAACTTGTTTGTACGTTATACCTTTAAGACCTGAATATTTCAACATATTTCAACTTTATCAAGACAGTACTACTTAGGGCTAATGAAGTTCATCATATTGAAATGTGTTCCAATTATTACGTTATCATTAAATTGCGTACCTTAAACATCGAGTTCTTTTGAACTGAATAGAAGTAAATCAAAAGTAATCATCCTTGTTAGGATTTACGCAACTTCATGTCCGTGAGGAATTCGCCGTCGAGATGTCCCGCGCCCTCAGTAAAACTAAAAGTTCAATTATTTAAAATTAAAGTAATTAAAATTAAAATAATTAAAATTAAAATAATTAAAATTAAAATAATTAAATTTATAACCAATGGTGTTAACTACATATGCCTCAATCAGGACGGTGTACTTCAAAAGTTTATCGCTTATCCGATTTTTCTTACCACTTCTGCCAATTATAAATTGTGACTTTTCTATCTTACGAGGCGGTACACATCAGTCGATATCCAATAAATCACGAATGCACTACAACATAACCCTTTTGATTTTTACTAAGCTTTCAGTTATTTTCAATATTTAGTGCATTTGGTGCAACTCTTTTGGACATAATTTCATTCATGGAAGAGTCCTATTAAATACCACTCGTGCTTCCGAAATTCTCAGATAAATCCCCTCCGCACTTCGCGAGTCGGGGACTTATCGACAAGTTCCAAAGCGCTCGTGGTATGACCTATGACAAACAAATCTAACGTTGCTAATACCGCGAGTAATGACGGTTCCCGCCCTGTGGCAAGTGGCGGGGCCGGGAAGCGACCTCGATCACTCGCCACCGCGCCACGCGCCACCTCCGCCCCCGCCCCCACCGTCGCCAACGCCACCGCCTCCGCCGCTACCGCCGCCGCCGCCGCCGCGGGCGCGCGCTAAGAGAGACGCCGCGGTGATTGACAAGAGCGCCTCACCGGGCCGACAGCCCTTGTGTGTATACGCGGCGCTTTTTGTGGTCCGCCCACCGTTGTATCTTATTCCCTCGGACCGTTCCCCTTAACGACCGTTGGCCTGGTCTGAATGAGGACACTTTATGACCTCGTTATAAAGATTGTCGTTTTAAGACTCTCCTAGCTCTTTTACCTTTCTTTTTTTTCTGTTTTCTTTTCTTTGCCTCCTGTCGCGTCT
>BOPP01000106.1:1666304-1678168 GCA_017312745.1 Gryllus bimaculatus
CAGGAGATCTATAGAAAGCAATTTCTTCACCTAGTTCGACTTTTCTTATCAAATGGTGTAATTAAAAGATATGTTGTTGTTTTCGCAATTTTAATGCTAATTCGTTTTGACATTATTTCCCCATTAACATGAATCTCACAACTTTTTCCAATATTTTATATCTTTTTTGTCCCCAGTTTACTTTTTTTCCCTCTCTAGTAAATATGAAAAGCAGTTAAAGACTAATGTAACCGACCAGATTTTTTTTTGCCTTACCCAACAATTCCAATCTCAATTAAAACGTTAATTTTTTATTAAAAACTATTCATGGTTTGAAAAAATAAGGAATAACTTGGGGCGTGTGCAAAACATTATTCCTTCATAGAAAAACTCATCACCATAGGGCAAAACTCTTGCATGCCACCACATCCTGAAAGAAACAGGGTTGTTTTTCTTTGGGCAAGAAGTGGTGTGAGGAAGCAGTTTTTTCGCGTTTTGGCCAGGGAGGCTTTTTTGGCCTTCTGCCCTCGGTCAAATGGTGCAGGCGGCGAGCTTTATTGCCTGCGACACTTCTGAAACGGCAATTTAAATTAATCCGCACCGTTTGCCGCTGATAACGACAAAATTATGTTAAAACTTGGCCCCCGGTAAATATCCGCCCTATTTAGAACGAGCCTTGTAATTAAATCCCATGAAGTAAATCAGGGAACGGAGCAGGCACGCACCTGTAGGAAACAGACCTTTTTCTGTAAAATTAGACGCTGCTATAATGTTATGACGCTCATTGCATGCAGTTTGGAATCTGAAAATTCGACTATTGTTGTTGCAAGAATGGTCAATATACAAAAAATAAATGCCAAATTTTCTTCCTTCTGAAATTTCCTTGCATTTCTATTGGAGAAATAGTGTTAGTTGTCAAACTTGGGGCTTGTTTGCCACAATAACTTGAAAAACTCTCCAGAAAATATAATTTTAAAAATATTTCAACACTTTCTTCAATTGTTCATCATTAAATTTAATTACCCCGTAGAATAAATGTTCCAAAAATACGACTCAAAAACAGAAATGGCATTTTCTGCGGATACAAATAAGCGAAAAATCTCAAAACGTAACGGAATGGATTGGATTGCTGTGCCTTGAATGTGCCGGCAAGCTCGAAGTTGGAATTGAATTCTTTATTCTCCAGAAACCAGTCCAACTCCAATTTTTGCCAATTTCGGAAACATAAAAAAACAACTTATTTATCAGAGTAAATGTTTTACTAAGGAGGCTTCCTTTTTGCAAAAGTACTTGCATATATTCAATAACGTTTATTGAAGAAAAATTTGTACTTATACCTTTTAGAAAATATTTTCTGTTAACAATTTTTTGCGCTTGAATGATTTCTGCGATGTTTCAATTGATAAAATCGGGGATCTGAAATGTAATCGCCTTTTTCAAGAAAATACTGTTAGCCATAAAAAATTCGATAAGGCTGAAATGGCTTGAAAAATTGGGGACCACATCTAAATTTCCAAGTAGCAAAGGGATGCACGCTGAAAATAAGATATCATTGGGATGTATTATTTTACATCCAGATGACAATATTTTTATCATCATTATTTTTCATAGTTTAATCAATGATTTGGTTAAATTAAACTATTTTCGGCCATTTCGAATGTAAGCGACAACTGAAGCTTTTACTTTTCTCCTCCAGTGAACACGAACGTCGAACATCTCGAATGCATTGTAAAAAGTCAAAGGAATGGTGCTCAGCTGTCTAGAGAGCGCCCTTTCTTAAATTTGTACAGCTTTTTTGGGCTGTCGCGTTTCTATAGATGAGGCATTTAATTGTTAACACCCATGCCATGGCGGCCCTCTCTGACAATCGCCAAACTTAGGTACGGCAAACATAAACACTCTTTCGACAATGAAATTCTTTTAATACTCACGAATATTTTCATTTTTTTTTTATGGCACGTATAGCATATCTGATTCTTTTTCGGCATGGGAATCTACTACTTACCTTCATGTTTATTGTTGGAAAGAAAGTTCCTACGCAGTAATGCGAACAGGCAAACAAAATCCATGGCCCATATGAATAACTGAGTACTGCAAAGAAAACAAAACACTGGGCGGCAATTAATCAACCGGCTGCCGGCCTCGTGATAGAGAGTCAACGAAACTTGTTTCAGTGAAGTTCGTACTAAAACATAAATATAGGAAAGCAACATCGCCACTCGTTTCGAATGTAATTTGCGCACGCTCCTGTTGCAAACATAGTCCGTCAACATTTCATTCGTGGTGCCAAAGATCACCTCTGACATTACTAGTTACGTAAATAACTATTGTTTATGATTGTTGAGTTGCAAATGGATTTCATTTTAGCTACTTGTTTACTTTCTTGCGCCTTCACTATGTAATGTAATAAAAGAAAAACGTTTTTGTAAATCGTGGGCGGTAACCGGCGATGTTTCTAAACTACCTCGAAAAAAAATCTCCGTGTTATCCGGGTTCGGGTAACAAAAAACTTGTTAAATCTTGTTCCCAGGCGTAGTTTACTTCTCTCTATTAACGTTTGTGGTCAGATCCACATTTTGTGGGGTCGTAGATTACGAAAAATTGATTGGCGGCAAAACTATCTGCCGCCTGGTCGACCGCTAGCGCCTAACCACAATACTTCTCCAAAATTGATATTCGCCTGTTCGATCTCAACGAACTCGAGTGCCTACGAGTTCGAAACGGGCGTAATATTTTGAGGTACACTGTCATGAATCTTCAGCAACAATTTCAAAATTTGCTTAAAAAGACTTCAAATATTTCCATTAACCTTTGTCGCTCAGAATAAGCTTAAAGATGCTTTAAGCTAATCTTTTCGAAAAAATTGCAAATGTAAAAAAACAAATGTTCGTCTCATCCTACGCTTCAATATTTCAAAAGAATTTTTTCCTTAATGATAGGGACTGATCTGTTATTCAAAGATAGCAAAGATTAAAAACAGTCAAAAATATGTGTAAGTTTTTCGCGTTAATTGTGCGTGAAATGTTGGATAATTTTTAACCAATTATTTTCTGAAAAAGTCTGAAAATTTTGTTAATTTTGCTTGAATATACAGTAATATACTGTATAATGGTGGTGGTCCCCATTTGACGGCGGACACTCTGACCATATTTTCGAAATAACAACATTGGACATTGACAATATTTAAAGTGGGGAGATTTAGTCTTGAACAAAATGTTTCAAAAATTTTTTTTAAATCGTCCATCTAAGAATTTTTTGAAAAAAAAAACCCAGTATTTTTTGGCATGAATACTGTGGAAGAAAATGCAAAGGAAGCAAAACATTTTCAGCAGCTAAACATGGCTCTAATTTTTCTTCTATGTTTTTTCACGATAGAAGCAAGTAATCGTTAAAAAAATGGCGTAGACAATCATTTTTTCCTTGAATTCTCTGAATTTTCGGAACTGCGAAAGATAGAAATATTCGGAGAGACCTTTTAGTTTTTTAAGCATCGACGACAGTGAAGTAGACCGAGCGACTGCGAGTAAAGCGATCAAGCGCATTGCGCGTTTTACTCCATGAACCTAAGTTTTGAATCTCCACGCGAAGAAACTGTTTGCTGATTGGAAACATTTTTTTTGCATGTACACCAAAGTTGTAATAATACTGCGAAAACAGTAAACTATAACGCGAGAAAAGTATGTGCTGTTGTGCTGCTGCAGTGTGAGCGTCTCAAACGAGCGAAGGGGGCCAGAACTGGAGAGAGCGCCGGGCTGGAATTGCCGACTGCATCCGCTAATCATTTTCCCTTACCGCTTGCTTGCCAGCTAAATCTGGCCCTTTTCACTTTTCCTTTACGCCGAAAGGCAGAGCCGACTGCATTAATTTGCATTCAACCAGTGTTTCGGAAGGAGATATCTTTGGTTGAGTTTGCATTCATGACTTAGACATAATGATGTTCTCGCTCCATTCCAATGATAACGTTTTTAACGTTGGCAGACTCTAAAAAGAACATGAAAATGTTTCTTGAAAACAGGCATTGGATAAATTATAATTGATCAATTTTGTTGTATGCAGACCACAGGAACATAGAAAACCAATTCTTGTAATAGGGAGGAAATGGTACTGGATGTGTCGGCATGCCCTTTGGGGAGTTTACGTGTTGATGTTTAATATTCCTCAGTTTTAATGGCAGCCAAATAACTTGACGTTAATTTTAATTACACAGGTTGTATATTTATTTAACTTCAACTGTTTCTCATTATACACTTTAAAATTTGATTTGTTTAGCACAACGTTTTCGAAGAAATTCTTCTCCATTTTCAGTTATATATATCATGTTTAAACATTCAATCAAGATTATTGCTATGGTATTAGTTAGATTAAAGCTCACAATAGGTTCGATCATTTTAATTCAAAAGATTTTCCAAAAAGAAAGTTCAACAAGAACCTTGCATTATTATGGTGATGTTTTTTCAAAACAATTATGTCGGTCATCGCAGAGGGTTTAAAAGAGACTCAACGTGGGCGGAAGAAACGCAGCATCTGGACCCTGGAGTCGCCGATTGCATCCCTTCGGATCAGTTTTCTGTCACTGCTCGCTTGCTAGTTCATCCCTTCCCTCGCTTTTGGTAATCACAGAAAAACATGACCCCTCAGCATCACGGCCCGTGTTTTGGGAAGGTTAACGACGAAACAGCAAGTTTAAGGTTCCATCATGAGGAACGCCAGTGATTAGGCTCACCGACGAAGAATAAACCTCGTACACATGAAAAGGGTTATAATCTTTGGAACTCAGAGTGCTATCCAACTAAAATATAATTATTTTTTATTCTACCTATTTTAAGGGGAAATCATGACGCACTTTTGTCTTTCCCCTCGGAAGACTCATATCCAGGCGAGTAGTTTCTTTTCCGTGCGAGGGAATTAGAAACGCGGATGGAGTAGTACGGGACATGCACTTTTTTGGAAAAGATTATGCGAATGCAATGGGAAAATTGATCGCGGGATGCAGTCGGTTATACGCCCGAAGCGCAGCAGCCGATCCGCTCTGGCCCCTGTGAGGAAGAACCGCGGGCGGCGGTGCCAAACCGAAGTTCGGTCTAACGTTAGCAACTCGTAGAACATACAAACATACTTTCAAAGAATTTGTTGCCGAAACAATGGACAGAATTTATGAAAAGTGTACAATTGAAAATGGGTTAAAAATTTAAACAATTCAAGGATATCTACAACCACAAATTTCATAACAATTATATATGGTGAGGCGAAATATGACTCCCCATTTTTTACTTTACTTATGATGGGCGAAAAGTAAATGTTTACTGATACGTTATATCTCTTTATTGCCTTTCGAATAAAGCCTCGCTATACCTTCAATAACGTATCTGGATCGAAATGATCGCGATTGAGGGGAACACGAGGTAAGATACATCTTACTCGTGGTGGAGGGAAACATGAACCAGCTGAAATGATGATAACAATGTTATCTTTAAGGGGGATGTTGGAGGAAAATCATGCAAAGACAAGTTAACATCTAGTTAATAGTAATTAAGTGGAATATGAATCAATAAAAGACGGTTAAAAAAATAATATTTAAGTTATGTTCACGGGCATTCTCAGTATCGCGCGCAAAAATACCGAGAAACTTAGGCCCCGGGCCTTTGTCACAGCTGGATCATATAATGAATCTCATGACCTTCATGACGCCCTTGGTGCATAAAATAAACTATTTACTGCTTGTCGTGCTTGCTCAGAGGAAGTCGCGCTTGAGGTTCCCACCGGGTTGCGGCTCGGAAGCGCTGAGCGGCGGGCGCTGTCGGCGCGCGCCCCGCCGGGCGTCGCGCGGGGAGCGCGCTCGCAAACTGTTATTTAGTTCCGCGCTGCCTGCCGCGGCGGCGGTCGCGCGCGGCGGCGGTCGCGGGTTGGCAAATTTGACGCGTAATGGATTACGATCAAGGCGAGCAGCGCCACTGCGACGCGGCCACGCTCGCTCAAGACGCCGCCCCGTCCCCCGCCCCACCGTCGCCGCCGCCAATGCCGCACCACCGCCGCCACCCCGCCACCGCGCGCCACCCCCGTACCGCCGCCACCGCCACACCGCCGCAATGGCGCCGCCGCCCCCGCCTCCACCGCCCCGCCGTCACCTTGCCGCCCCCACCGCAACTTAGCCCGCCGCCACGCCTCGCCGCCACCCCTGCCGCCAGCCCGCCGCCGCCCCACCACCGCCACACGACCGCCGCCCCCGCCCGCCACCCACCGCCGCCACCACCGCTGCTGCACACGTTCGTCAACCCGCCGACCCCGCCGCCCGCGCGCCGCCACACCCGCCGCCCACCGCCGCTGCCACGTCGCCACCGTGCGCCAACGTTGCACCGCCGCCACGCCACACCATCGCCCACCTTCGCACCACACCGCCTCTACCAACCGCCGCCATCGCGCTGCCTCTGCCGCCGCCGCCGCCACATCGCGCCGGTTGAGCAACGGTCCCCTGTCGCGGGTTTATCCAACGGGTGGCCGATGATGCACGACACACAACGCCACCTATCTGTCGGCTCATCGCGCAATACATAATGGAAGTACAATGCATTTTTTGTCCGTACTGACCCTGAACGAATTGTCCTGATGAAAACGTAGATTCCGAGTACGAGATTTTTAAAAATGACAACGCCTTCGTTTTAAGTTCGCTGTCCCACTTTTCATTTTTCATTTGTACAAACCACATATCAGGATGCGCGCGGGTTTCCCGCTGATGCCGCGCGGGTGGGGGGGGGGGGGCGCGGGAAGCGAGGGGCGCCTTTACAACCATTTGTCCCTCAGTCGCGCTTCAATAGCAGGAAGAGGCAATTATATTGTTTAGTTTATATTTTACTCAATGGCGATGCACTGTGCGGCGCGCAGTGACGGCTGCGGCTGGCCAGCGGGTTGTTGCCCGGGCGCACGGGCGTTGCCAGCGCGGTTCCCGCCTGCGCGCGCCAATTGCGCTCTGGTTGCGAGGTACAGCGTGCTAAGGAAATACCCACCGATGCGTTCTGTCCAAGCGTGATTACTACATGAGGTCAATCGTCCAGCGAGATGCCGATTTTCGCTCATTTGAAACTCGCTACCGTGGTCTAATTCTCGGCGTTGAGTTTGTTTCGTCGGTGTACAATCAGGACTATTCTTTTATTCAAAATAGCACTATGAAATTCTGTTGTTTTATTAACTTGGTTCGTGTCGGAATTAAGTGAAATATAAATACCTGACGGAGTTTTAAGACGAAAATTTGGCTTAAGAAAAAACAAGACTGAAATGTGGCTGCGATCCATTTTGAAGTACTTTTCCTTCACATTTTGAATACGTGAGAATATCATCAAGGATTTTTCATGGAATCGAATGTGAGGTAGATTTATTCCCCCGTGGAGGTCAGAATTCCTCCGATAAACTCCTTGCAACAAATGCGTAAAATAAAACTTAAATGATTTCATTGGTAATGTTAAACGTAGTAAGCGGTTCGTGGTGTAATTTATTGGGCAATTGCATTTTATGACCAAGTAAACTTGATGTTGTGGAAAGAACATTACCAGATGCAGATTGAGGCTACAATTAAATAACGAAGAAAATGCGTATTATATCTGATGAGTAATAAATAAAACTACATTTACAACTATCACAACGCTCATGACGATAGGCAACAACACAACAAACAAACATCATAATAATGGGTCTTTCTACACCCACGTTTTTACCCTAGATTTATTCAACATTTATTCATGTCAAAAAAAAACAAAAAAAAAAAAGAAAACAACACTAAAACTGTATGTGCATGAGGAGGGAAAATAATTTATCTCGCACGTGTTCGTGAGTTCCAGAATCCCTTTCCGTCATTTTAGTAGAAATATGTTGAAAGATGAGTAAAAGTTTTAACATAAATAATATAAAGATAAATTTAAAAATCGCAAGATTAGCAAATATTAAAAAAGTGGTCATTTTCGTTCCTGGAGTTATAGAAACAATTACTTGCATCGGTACACGAATTTGAATTTTCAAGTATGATTTCGCAATATGATTTTTCTGCATTGCTTACAAATAGTATCCCCTTACCTCTACTCTACTCTTTACTATTACAAGCAATTACTTTACCATTACAAAAACGCTGCGCGTAGTGGAGCTACATTAAGGTTCCAGCAGCAAAACAAGGGGCCATCTCAGCATTTGCTTAATGGATACGGAAACTGCGACAAAAACCTGATCGAGATGGGGGCTCATTGACCGGAAGCTGAAGTAAATATTTGTTCCAAACATATTAAGTACTTGAACAAGAGGTTTGGGACAACTAACATATCTCGTCGCATGTCGAAAGCGGGTCTCGGACGAGAGCGTTACGAAAAGCAAGTGGAATCCTATATCATCTCCAGCTCCTTTGTTGACTACAAGCCTCGTCGACAGGTACAAGCTTAAACCATCGCAGAAAAAGAATGAAATTGATATGAACAAGTGATACTTCATACTCTATCATTTCAATTTGAAGAATAAAATTGATACTGCATAAATCTGCAACCGAGCCAGTAACTTCCGAATAAAATCCCTCTTCCACGAAATTATTTCTTCAGGTTCAGGAAACTTTTGTTTCCTTCAATTTCAGATGTAGGGAAAGGACTTTTCCACGTTCGTAGAATCATTATTTCCACGTGATGATTGCGTACTTTTAATAAAATAATATTTTTTAAGATATAACACAAACCTTTTATTATTTGATTGACTGATTGCTTTGATTACCCCAGCATTCTCATTTGGGATACAGAAATATGCTATTAATTCAATTGATTTGACAAACGCAATTTTATTTAAATGCAAAAATCTTATTTAGCAACGCGTCAAATGTTACCACCACTACACATAACTATTAAATTTAATTCGTCTTATTAATTTAATTTTAATAAAACTGTAAACAATCAAATTTCTCAAGATTTTTCCTACTCAACAAAAATACGTTATCTCTACTCCAATGAAATTCAAATTGTATTCGCAGTATTTATTAACGCTTTTCCACCCATCCACTTCCGCAACATTGAACAATTCATGTACTGAGATTTACGTCGGTCGAAACATTTAGAATTATCACAAAACTCCAACCTCCGTGTATTATCTGATTTTATGAGACAAAACCGAACAAATTATGAAATTCTTGTTCATGAACTGAAGGTAATGAAAAATGTTTTTTCAATATGCATTTACCAATTTTCTACTAGTCACATTGTTCGAATTTCCACTCCAATGTAGTATGTTGACGTTGGAAACTACCGATGTGCATTTTTTATTTGCTAATCTGAATGTGTGATTTATACAATTTTTATACTAGAGTAAAAATATCAATTTAACCGTGACTATCAATGTAATATAACTTCCGACTGTTGCAGATGTAATGGTGCATAATAAAATAGCTTACAAAAAGGTTGTAGATTGATGTTTGACAAAAATATCGGAAATACACTCTGAAAACAATATTCGTAGTGCTGCAAAGCGACGGAGGCAGTGAGAGGAATTAACAGATAAAGGAGGTGATCCCCACCTGGAGTCTAGTTTGGTCCCTTTAGTCCACAAACATCATGGCGTCCTCAGATGCATTCCCGGGGGCGCTAAGCAGGAACCGGGCGATGCTGCCAGTTGCCTCTGCGACGGGGGCGGGGCGAGGACCCGGCGACGGCGGGGCGGGGCGCGTGGCAGGCGGCCGTTGTTTCTCGAGCGAGCCGCTCCGGAGCCCATTGTGCGTCGAGTCCGTCTGTCCGTCTGCCCGTCTATCCTGCCCGCCCGCCCCGCCCCGCCCGCCCCGCCCTGCCCGCTCCACTCCCACCCTTCTCACCCGCCCCGACACCCCCGTCCGCCCGCCCCGGCCCGGCAACGCCGCCGCCACCGCCACGCCATGGGCCCGTACTGAGCTCGCCCCGCCCCGCCCGTCACCCCCGCCCGCCCATCACCCCGCCCCGCCCCGCCCAGCCCCGCCGTCGCCTCGCCCGGCCCGGTCCGACCCACCCGCTGACAGTCAGACGTGTCGGCGCCGCCGGCCGTCGCACCGCCGCAGCCCTCAGGCACAATTGAAGCGTCCGAGGCGACGGAACAAGCAGGACATGAATAACATCCTGACGACGAGGGAAACCCTCGACGCCGTTCCCGGTTGGACGCGCCTCAACTCTAGCCAACGCCGCCGCGCCGCCGCCTGGCACGCGCGAGCCCCCGCCGTCGCCCGGGTCCTCGCCCCGCCCCCGTCGCCAGAGGCAACTGGCAGCATCGCCCGGTTCCTGCTTAGCGCCCCCGGGAAATGCATCTGAGGACGCCATGATGTTTGTGGACTAAAGGGACCAAACTAGACTCCAGCGTGGGGATCACCTCCTTTATCTGTTTAATTCCTCTCACTGCCTCCGTCGCTTTGCAGCACTACGAAATATTGTTTTCAGAGTGGTATTTCTCGATATTTTTGTCAAACATTCAAATCTACAACCTTTTTGTAAGCTATTTTATTATGCACCATTACATCCTGCAACAGTCGGAAGTTATATTTATATGATAGTCACGGTTAAATTGATATTTTTACTCTAGTATAAAAATTGTATAAATCACACATCAGATTAGCAAATAAAAAATGCACATCGGTAGTTTCCAAACGTTCAACATACTACATTTGGAGTGGAAAATTCGAACAATGTGACTAGTAGAAAATTGGTAAATGCATATTGAAAAAACATTTTTCATTACCTTCAGTTATGAACAAGAATATTTCATAATTTGTTCGGTTTTGTCTCATAAAATCAGATAATACACGGAGGTCTGGAGTTTGTGATAATTCTAAATGTTCGACCGACGTAAATCTCAGTACATGAATTGTTCAATGTTGCGGAAGTGGATGGGTGGAAAGAGCGTTAATAAATACTGCGAATAACAATTTGAATTTCATTGGAGTAGAGATAACACGTATTTTTGTTGAGTAGGAAAAATCTTGAGAAATTTGATTGTTTACAGTTTTATTAAAATTAAATTAATAAGACGAATTAAATTTAATAGTTATGTGTAGTGGTGGTAACCATTTGACGCGTTGCTAAATAGATTTTTGCATTTAAATAAAATTGCGTTTGTCAAATCAATTGAATTAATAGCATATTTCTGTATCCCAAATGAGAATGCTGGGGTAATCAAAGCAATCAGTCAATCAAATAATAAAAGGTTTGTGTTATCTTAAAAATATATTTTATTAAAAGTACGCATCATCACGTGAAATAATGATTCTACGAACGTGAAAAAGTCTTTCCCTACATCTGAAATTGAAGGAAACAAGAGTTCCTGAACCTGAAGAAATATTTCGTGGAGAAGGGATTTTATTCGGGAGTATACTGGCTCGGTTGCAGACTTATGCAGTTATCAATTTTATTTCTTCAAAATTGAAATGATAGAGTATGAAGTATCACTTGTTCAATATCAATTTCATTCTTTCTTCTGCGATTGGGTTAAAGCTTGTACCTGTCGACGAGGCTTGTCGTCAACAAAGGAGCTGGATGATGATAGGATTCCACTTGCTTTTCGTAAGCGCTCTCGTCCCGAGACCCGCTTTCGACATGCGACCGAGGTATGTTAGTTGTCCCAAACCTCTTTGTTCAAGTACTTAATATGTTTGGAACAAATAATGTACTTCAGCTTCCGGGTCAATGACCCCCATCTCGATCAGGTTTTTGTCCAGTTTCCGTGATCCATTAAGCAAATGCTGAGATGGCCCCTTGTTTTGCTGCTGGACTTAAATGTAGCTTCACTACGCGCACGTTTTGTAATGGTAAAGTAATTGCTTGTAATAGTAAGAGTAGAGTAGAGGTAAGGGGAGTTACTATTTTGTAAGCAATGCAGAAAAATCATATTTGCGAAATCATACTTGAAAAATCAAT
>BOPP01000106.1:1686884-1727474 GCA_017312745.1 Gryllus bimaculatus
CAGGAGATCTATAGAAAGCAATTTCTTCACCTAGTTCGACTTTTCTTATCAAATGGTGTAATTAAAAGATATGTTGTTGTTTTCGCAATTTTAATGCTAATTCGTTTTGACATTATTTCCCCATTAACATGAATCTCACAACTTTTTCCAATATTTTATATCTTTTTTGTCCCCAGTTTACTTTTTTTCCCTCTCTAGTAAATATGAAAAGCAGTTAAAGACTAATGTAACCGACCAGATTTTTTTTTGCCTTACCCAACAATTCCAATCTCAATTAAAACGTTAATTTTTTATTAAAAACTATTCATGGTTTGAAAAAATAAGGATAACTTGGGTGTGCAACACTTTTCTCTTCATAGAAACCATCACCATACGGCAACTCCTTGCATCCACCACATCTTGAAAAAACAGGTGCTTTTCTTAGTGCAAGAAGTGGTGTGAGGAAGCAGTTCGCGTTTTGGCCAGGGAGCTTTGCCTTCTAATGCCCTCGGTCAATGGTGCAGGCGGCGAGCTTTATTGCTGCGACACTTCTGGAAACGCAATTTAATTAATCCGCACCGTTGGCCGCTGATAACACAAAATTATGTAACAACTTGGCCCCCATAAATATCCGCCTATTTAGACGAGGACTTGAATTAAATCCCAGAAGTAAATCAGGAACGGAGCAGGCACCGCACCGTAGGAAACAACCTTCTTTTTAAAATTAGACGCTGCTATAATGTTATGACCGCTTCATTGCATGCATTTGGAATCTGAAAATTCGACTATTGTTGTGTGCAAGAATGGTCAATATACAAAAAATAAATGCAAATTTTCTTCCTCTGAAATTTCCTTGCCATTTCTATTGGAGAAATAGTGTTGTGTCAAACTTGGCTTGTTTCCACATATAACTTGAAAAAACTGCTCCAGAAAATAAATTTTAAAAATGATTTCACACAACTTTCTTCAATGATTCATCATTAAATTTTAATTACTCCGTAGATAAATGTTCTCAAAAATACGACTCAAAAAGAAATGCATTTTCTGCGGATGCAAATTAAGCGAAAATCTTCAACGTAACGGAATGGATTCGGATTGCTGATAGCTTGAATGTGCCGGCAAGCTCGAGTTGAATTGAATTCTTTATCTCCAGAAACCAGTCCAACTCCAATTTTTGCCAATTCGGAAGACAAAAAAAACAACTTATTTATCAGAGTAAATGTTTAACTAAGAGCTTCCTTTGTTGCCGAAAGTAGCTTGCATATATTCCAATAACGTTTATTGAGAAAAATTTGTACTTAGTCCTTTTCTAGAAAATATTTACTGTTAACAATTTTTGCGCTTGAATGATTTCTGCGATGTTTCAAATTGATAAATCGGGGATCTGGAAATGTAATCGCTCTTTTGCAAAAAATACTGTAGCCATAAAAATCGATAACGCTGAAATGGCTTGAAAAATTGGGACCACATTAAATTTCCAAGTAGCCAAAGATGCACGCTGAAAATGAAGATATCATTGAATGTATTATTTTACATCGCAGATGACAATATTTTTATCATCATTCATTTATTCATAGTTGAATCAATGATTGTTAAATTAAACTATTCGGCCATTTGAATGTAAGCGACAAACTGAAGCTTTTACTTTTCTCCTCCAGTGAACACGAATGTCGAAACATCTCGAATGCATTGTAAAAAGTCAAAGGAATGGTGCCTCAGCTGTCTAGAGCAGCGCCTTTCTTAAATTTGTACAGCTTTTTTGGCTTGTCCTTTCTATAGATGAGGCATTTAATTGTTAACACCCATGCATGGCGGCTCTCTGACAGAGCCAAATTAGGTACGGCAAATCTAAAACTCTTTCGACAATGATTCTTTTAACTCACGAATATTTTCATTTTTTTTTTATGCACGTATATAGCACATCTGATCTCTTTTTCGGCATGGGAATTACTACCTTAGCCTTCACTGTTTAGTGTGTTGGAAAAGAGTTCCTACGCAGTAAGCGAACGGCAAACAAAATCATGAGCCCATATAATAACTGAGTTTACTGCCAAAAAAACAAAACACTGGGCGGCAATTAATCAACCGGCTGCCGGCCTCGGTGTTATAGAGAGTCACACAACTTGTTGTCAGTTAGAGTTCGTACTAAAACATAATATAGGAAAGCAACATCGCCACTCGTTTCGAATGTGAATTTGCGCACTGCTCCTGTTGCAAACATAGTCCGTCAACATTTCATTCGTGTGCCAAGATCAACCTCTGACATTACCAGTTTACGTAAATAACTATTGTTTATGACGTTGTGAGTTGCAAATGGATTTCATTTTAGCTACTTGTTACTGTTCGTTCGCCTTACTATGTAATGTAATAAAAGAAAAACGTTTTGTAATCGTGGAGCGGTACCGGCGATGTTTCTAAAACTAACCTGAAACAAAAATCTCGTGTTATCCGGGTTCGGAGTAACAAAAAATTGTTAAATCTTGTTCCCAGCGTAGACTTTACTTTCTCATTAACTTGTTTGTGAGTCAGATCCACATTTTGTGGGTCGCTAGATTACCGAAAAATTGATTGGCGGCAAAACTAGTCTGCCCCTGGTCGACCGCTAGCGCGCTAACACAAACTTTCTCCAAAATTGATTTCCCTGTTCGATCTCAACGCGAACTCGAGTGCCTACGAGTTCGAAACGGGTGTAATTGATTTGTGAGGTACTACTGTCATAATCTTCAGCAACATTTCAAATTTGCTTAAAATGACCTTCCAAATATTTCCATTAACCTTTTGTCCTCAGAATAGCTTAAAAAGATGCTTTAAAGCTAATCTCTTTCGAAAAATTGCAAACGTAAAAAAAAAATGGTTCGTCTCATCCTACGCTTCAATATTTCAAAAGAGATTTTTTCCTTAATGATGGGACTATCTGTTATTCAAGTAGCAAAGATAAAAACAGTCCAAAAAGGTTATGTGTAGTTTTCGCGTAATTGCGTGAAATGTGATGGATAATTTTTAACAATTTATTTTCTAAAAGTCAAAATTTGTTAATTTGCTTGAATATACAGTTAATATACTGTATAGATGGTTGGTGGTCCCATTTGAGGCGGACACTCTGACCATATTTTCGAAAATAACACGATTGGACATTGGACAATATTAAAGTGGGGAGATTTAGCTTGACAAAATGTTCAAAAATTTTTTTAAATCGTCCATTTAGAATTTTTTGAAAAAAAACAGTATTTTTTGGCATGAATACTGTGGAGAAATGCAAAGAAGCAAAAATTCACAGAAACATGGCTCTAATTTTTCTTCTATGTTTATACAGCGATTAGAAGCAAGTAATCGTTTAAAAAAATGGCGTAGACCATCCATTTTCCTTGAATCTCTCTGAATTTCGGAACTGCGAAGATAGAAAATATTCGGGAGAGACCTTTAGTTTTTAAGCATCGACGACAGTGAGTACGACCGACGACTGCGAGGTAAAGCGAATCAAGCGCATTGCGCCGTTTACTCATGAAACCTAAGTTTTGAATCTCCACGCGGAAGAACTGTTTGCCTGATTGAGAAACATTTGTGCATGTACACCAAAGTTGTATAATACTGCAAAACAGTAAAATATAACGCAGAGAAAAGTATGTGTGTTGTGCTGCTGCGTGGAGCGTCTCAAACGGCGAAGGCGGGCCAGAACTGGAGAGAGCGCCGGGCTAATTGCCCGACTGCACCCGCTAATCATTTTCCCCTTACCGCTTGCTTGCCAGCTAAATCTGCCCTTTTCACTTTTCGCTTTACGCCAGAAAGGCAGAGCCGACTCATTTAATTTGCATTCAACCAGTGCTTTCGGAAGGAAGATATCATTTGGTTGAGTTTGCATTCATACTTAGACATAATGATGTTCTCGCTCCATTCCAATGATAACGTTTATTAACGTTGGCAGACTCTAAAAAAACATGAAAATGTTTTCTTGAAACGCATTGGATAAATTATAATTGATCAATTTGTTTGTATCGAGACCACAGGAACATAGAAAACCAATTCTTGTAATAGGGAGAAAGGGTACTGGATGTGTCGGGCCATGCCCTTTGGGGAGTTACGCGTGTTGATGTTTAATATTCCTCAGTTTTAATGACAGGCAAATAAACTTGACGTTAATTTTAATGTACACAGGGTATTTTATTTACTTCACTTGTTTCTCATAATACACTTTAAAATTTGATTGTGTTTAGCACAACGTTTTCGAAGAAATTCTTCTCCATTTTCAGTATAATATATTCATGTTTTAAACATTCAATCAAGATTATTGCTATGGTATTAGTTAGATAAAGCGTCACAATAGGTTCGATCATTTTAATTCAAAAGATTTTCCAAAAGAAAGTTCAACAAGAACCTTCACTATTATGTGAGTTTTTTCAAAACAATTATGTTCGGTCATCGCAGAGGGTTAAAGAGACTCACACGTGGGCCGGAAGAAACGCAGCATCTGGACCCTGGAGTCGCCCTGATTGCATCCTCGGTCAGTTTTCTGTCACTGCGTCGCTTGCTAGTTCATCCCTTCCCTCGCTTTTGGTAATCACAGAAACATGACCCCTCAGCATCACGGCCCGTGTTTTGGGAGAGGTAACGACGAAACAGCAGTTAAGTTCCATTCATGAGGAACGCCAGTTGATGCTCACCGACGAAGAATAAACTCGTACACAGAGGGATAATCTTGGAACTCAGAGTGCTATCCAACTAAAATATAATTATTTTTATTCTACCTATTTTAGGGGAAATCATGACCACTTTGTCTTTCCCCTCGGAAGAACTCATATCCAGGCGAGTAGTTTCTTTTCCGTGCGAGGGAATAGAAACGCGGATGGAAGTCGGGCATGCACTTTTTTGGAAAGATATGGAATGGCAATAGGAAATTGATCGCGGGATGCAGTCGGTATACGCCCGAAGCGCAGCAGCCGACCGCTCTGCCCCTGGGAGGAAGAACGCGGGCGGCGGTGCCAAACCGAAGTTCGGTCTAACGTTAGCAACTCGTAGAAATACAAACATACTTTCAAAGAATTTGTTGCGAACACATGGACAGAATTTATGAAAGTGTACAATTGAAAATGGTTAAAAATTTAACACAATTCAAGGATATCTAAACCACAAATTTCATAACATTATATATGTGAGGGAAAATATGACTCATATTTTTACTTTACTTAGATGGGCGAAATAGTAAATGTTTACTGATACGTTATATCTCTTGTTATTGCCTTCGAATAGAAGCTCGCTATACCCTTCATAACGTATCTGGATCGAAATGATCGCGATTGAGCGGGAACACGATGTAAGATACATGCTACTCGTGGAGGGAAACATGAAAACCAGTGAATGATGATACATGTTATCTTTAAGGGGGAATTGTTGGAGAAAATATGCAAAGACAAGTTAACATCTAGTTATTAGTAATTAAGTGAATCAGAATCAATAAAAGACGGTTAAAAAATAATATTAAGTTATGTATCACGGGCATTCTCAGTATCGGCGCAAAATACCCGAGAAACTTAGGCCCTCGGGCCTTTTGTCACAGCTGGATCATTATAAATATCTCATGACCTCATGACGCCCTTGGTGCATAAATAACTATTACTGCTTGTCGTGCTTGCTCAGAGAGAAGTCGCGCTGAGGTTCCCACCGGTTGCGGCGTCGGAAGCGCTGAGCGGCGGGCGCTGTCGGGCGCGCGCCCCGCCGGGCGTCGCGCGGGGAGCGCGCTCGCAAACTGTTATTTATCCGCGCCTCTGCCGCGGCGGCGGTCGCGCGCGGCGGCGGTCGCGGGTTGGCAAATTGACGCGTAATGAATTACGCATCAACGGCGAGAGCGCCACTGCGACGCGGCCACGCTCGCTCAGACGCCGCCACCGTCCCCGCCGCCACCCTCGCCGCCGCCAATGCCGCACCACGCCGCCACCCCGCCACCGCGCGCCACCCCCGTACCGCCGCCACCGCCACCACCGCCGCAATGGCGCCGCCGCCCCCGCCGTCCAACCGCCCCGCCGTCACCGTTGCCGCCCCCACCGCCACTACCCGCCGCCACCCTCGCCGCCCACCCCTGCCCGCCCAGCCCCGCCGCCGCCCCCGACCACCGCAACACGACCGCCGCCCCCGCCCGCCACCACCGCCGCCACCACCGCTGCTGCCACGTTCGTCAACCCGCCGACCCGCCGCCACGCCGCCGCCACCCCGCCGCCCACCGCCGCTGCCACAGTCGCCACCGTCGCCAACGTTGCACCATGCCGCCACGCCACCACCATGCCCACCTTCGCACACCACCGCCTCTACCACCGCGCCATCGCGCTGCCTCTGCCGCCGCCGCCGCCACATCGCCGCCGGTTGAGCAACGGTCCCTGTCGCGGGTTTATCCCAACGGGCCGATGATGCACTGCACCACAACGCCACCTATCTGTCGGCTCATCGCGCAATACATAATGGAAGTACAATGCATTTTTTGTCCGTACTGACCCTGACGAATTGTCCTGATGAAAACGTAGATTCCGAGTACGAGATTTTTTAAAAATGACAACCGCTCGTTTTAACGTTCGCTGTTCCCACTTTTCATTTTTCATTTTGGTACAACATATCAGGATGCGCGGGGTTTCCCGCTGATGCCGCGCGGGTGGGGGGGGGGGCGCGGGAAGCGAGGGGCGCCTTTACAACCATTTGTCCCTCAGTCGCGCTTCAATAGGCAGGAACGAGGCAATTTATATTGTTAGTTTATATTTACTCAATGGCGATCGCACTGTGCGGCGCGCAGTGACGGCTCGGGCTGGCCAGCGGGCTTGTTGCCCGGGCGCACGGGCGTGCCAGCGCGGTTCCCGCCTGCCGCGCGCCAAGTAATTTCCTAGCCGCTGCACCTCGCAAACCAGAAGCGCATTGGCGCGCGCAGGGGGACCGCGCTGGCAACCGCCCGTGCGCCCGGCAACAGCCCGCTGGCCAGCGAGCCGTCACTGGCGCGCCGCACAGTGCATCGCCATTGAGTAAATATAAACTAAACAAATATAAATTGCCTCGTTCCTGCTATTGAAGCGCGACTGAGGGACAAATGGTGTAAAGCGCCCCCTCGCTTCCCCGCGCCCCCCCCCCCCACCCGCGCGGCATCAGCGGGAAACCCGCGCGCATCCTGATATGTTTGTACCAATGAAAAATGAAAAGTGGAACAGCGAACTTAAAACGAAGCGTTGTCATTTTTAAAAATCTCGTACTCGGAATCTACGTTTTCATCAGGACAATTCGTCAGGGTCAGTACGGGACCAAAAAATGCATGTACTTCATTATGTATTGCGCGATGAGCCGACAGATAGGTGGCGTTGTGTGCAGTGCATCATCGCCACCCGTTGGGATAAAGCCCGCGGACAGGGGACCGTTGCTCAACCGGCGCGATGTGGCGGCGGCGGCGGCAGAGGCAGCGGCGATGGCGGCGGTTGGTAGAGGCGGTGGGTGGCGAAGGTGGCGCGATGCGTGGTGGCGTGGCGGCGGTGCAACGTGGCGACGGTGGCGACTGTGGCAGCGCTGGTGGGCGGCGCGGGTGTGGCGGCGCCGTGGCGGCGGGTCGGCGGCGTTGACGAACGTGGCAGCAGCGGTGGTGGCGCGGTGGGTGGCGGGCGGGGGCGGCGGTCGGTGGCGGTGGTGGGGCGGCGGCGGGCTGGGCGGGCTAGGGGTGGGCGGCGAGAGCGTGGCGGCGGGTAGTGGCGGTGGGGGCGGCAACGGTGACGGCGGGGGCGGTTGGAGGCGGGGGCGGCGGCGCCATTGCGGCGGTGGTGGCGGTGGCGGCGGTACGGGGGTGGCGCGGTGGCGCGGGTGGCGGCGTGGTGCGGCATTGGCGGCGGCGACGGTGGCGGCGGGGACGGTGGCGGCGTCTGAGCGAGCGTGGCCGCGTCGCAGTGGCGCTCTCGCCGTTGATCGTAATTCATTACGCGTCAATTTGCCAACCCGCGACCGCGCCGCGCGCCGACCGCCGCCCGGCAGAGGCAGCGGATAAATAACAGTTTGCGAGCGCGCTCCCGCGCGACGCCCGCGGGGCGCGCGCCCGACAGCGCCCGCCGCTCAGCGCTTCCGACGCCGCAACCGGTGGGAACCTCAGCGCGACTTCTCTCTGAGCAAGCACACAAGCAGTAATAGTTATTTATGCACCAAGGGCGTCATGAGGTCATGAGATCATTATAATGATCCAGCTGTGACAAAAGGCCCGAGGGCCTAAGTTTCTCGGGTATTTTGTCGCCCGATACTGAGAATGCCCGTGATACAGACTTAATATTATTTTTTACCTTCTTTTATTGATTCTGATTCACTTAATTACTAATTAACTAGATGTTAACTTGTCTTTGCATATTTTCCTCCAACAATTCCCCCATAAAGAGAACATGTATCATCATTCAGCTGGTTTCATGTTTCCCTCCACGATGTAAGATGTATCTTACATCGTGTTCCCTCTCAATCGCGTTCATTTCGATCCAGATACGTTATGAAGGGTATAGCGAGCTTCTATTCGAAGGCAATAACAAGATATAACGTATCAGTAAACATTACTTTTCGCCCATCAAAGTAAAGTAAAAATATGAGTCATATTTCCCTCACATATATAATGTTATGTTTGTGGTTTAGATATCCTTGAATTGGTTAATTTTTAACACATTTTCATTGTACACTTTCATAAATTCTGTCCATGTGTTCGCAACAAATTCTTTGAAAATATGTTTGTATCTACGAGTTGCTAACGTTAGACCGAACTTCGGTTTGGCACCGCCGCCCGCGGTTCTTCCTCCCAGGGGCAGAGCGGTCGGCTGCTGCGCTTCGGGGCGTATACCGACTGCATCCCGCGATCAATTTTCCATATGCCATTCACATATCTTTCCAAAAACTGCATGGCCCGACTCCATCGCGTTCTATTTCCCTCGCACGGAAAAGAACTACTCGCCTGGATATGAGTTCTTCCGAGGGGAAAGACAAAGTGGTCATGATTTCCCCTTAAAATAGGTAGAATAAAAATAATTATATTTTAGTTGGATAGCACTCTGAGTTCCAAAGATTATCCCTCTGTGTACGAGGTTTATTCTCGTCTGGTGAGCCATCAACTTGCGTTCCTCATGAATGGAACCTTAACTGCTGTTTCGTCGTTACCTCTCCCAAAACACGGGCCGTGATGCTGAGGGGTCATGTTTTCTGTGATTACCAAAAGGGAGGAGGGATGAACTAGCAAGCGAGAGTGACAGAAAACTGACCGAGGGATGCAATCGGGCGACTCCAGGGTCCAGATGCGGTTTCTTCCCGCCCACGTGAGTCTTCTTTAAACCCTCTGCGATGACCTGACATAATTGTTTTGAAATAAACATCACATAATAGTGAAGGTTCTTGTTGAACTTTCTTTGGAAAATCTTTGAATAAAAATGATCGAACTATGTGACGCTTTATCTACTAATACCATAGCAATAATCTTGATTGAATGTTTTAAAACATGATATATATAACTGAAAATGGAGAAGAATTTCTTCGAAACGTTGTGCTAAACAATCAATTTTAAAGTGTATTATAAGAAAAAGTGAAGTTAAATAAATATACACCATGTGTAATTAAAATTAACGTCAAGTTTATTTGGCTGTCATTAAAACTGAGGAATATTAAACATCAACACGTAACTCCCCAAAGGCATGGCCCGACACCATCCAGTACCCATTTACTCCCTATTACAAGAATTGGTTTCTATGTTTCCTGTGGTCTGCATACAAACAAATTGATCAATTATAATTTATCCAATGCCTGTTTTCAAGAAACATTTTCATGTTCTTTTAGAGCTCTGCCAACGTTTAAAAACGTTATCATTGGAATGGAGCGAGAACATCATTATGTCCTAAGTATGAATGCAAACTCAACCAAAGATTATCTCCTTCCGAAACACTGGTTGAATGAAATGATATGCAGTCGGGCTCTGCCTTCTGGCGTAAAGAAAAGTGAAAGGGCCAGATTAGCTGGCAAGCAAGGGTAAGGGGAAAATGATTGCGGGATGCAGTCGGGCAATTCCAGCCCGGCGCTCTCTCCATGTCTGGCCCCCGGCGCTCGCTTGAGACGCTCACACTGCAGCAGCACAACAGCACATACTTTCTCGCGTTATATGTTACTGTTTCGCAGTATTATACAACTTTGTGTACATGCAAAAATATTTCCAATCAGCAAACAGTTTCTTCCGCGTGGAGATTCAAACTTAGGTTCATGGAGTAAACGCGCAATGCGCTTGATCGCTTTACCTCGCAGTCGCTCGGTCGTACTCACTGTCGTCGATGCTTAAAAAACTAAAGGTCTCTCCGAATATTTCTATCTTTCGCAGTTTCCGAAAATTCAGAGAATTTAAGGAAAATGAGGTCTACGCCATTTTAAACGTTACTTGTTCTATCCGTGAAAAAAACATAGAAGAAAAAATTAGAGCCATGTTTGTGAAAATGTTTTGCTTCTTTGCATTTTCTTCCACCAGTATTCATGCAAAAAATACTGTTTTTTTTCAAAAAATTCTAAATGGACGATTTAAAAAAAAATTTTTGAAACATTTTGTTCAAGACATAAAATCTCCCACTTTAATATTGTCAATGTCAACGTTGTTATTTTCGAAAATATGGTCAGAGTGTCCGCCTCAAATGGGACCACCACCATTATACAGTATATTTACTGTATATTCAAGCAAAATTAACAAAATTTTCGGACTTTTTCAGAAAATAATTGTTTAAAAATTATCCACATTTCACGCAAATTTACGCGAAAACTACACATATTTTTGGACTGTTTTTATCTTTGTCTATCTTTGAATAACAGATAGTCCCTATCATTAAGGAAAAAAATTCTATTTGAAATATTGAAGCGTAGGAAGAGACCGAACATTTGTTTTTTTACATTTGCAATTTTCGAAAAGAGATTATGCTTTAAAGCATCTTTTAAGCTATCTGAGGACAAAGGTTAATGGAAATATTTGAAGTCATTTTTAAGCAAATTTTGAAAATGTTGCTGAAGATTCATGACAAGTACCTCCAAAATCAATACACCCGTTTCGAACTCGTAGGACCTCGAGTTCGTTGAGATCGAACAGGGAATATCAATTTTGGAGAAAGTTTGTGGTTTAGGCGCTAGCGTCGACCAGGGGCAGATAGTTTTGCCGCCAATCAATTTTTCGGTATCTACGACCCACAAAATTTGGATTCTGATCACACAACGTAATAGAGAAAGTAAATCTACGCCTGGGAACAAGATTTAACAAGTTTTTTGTTACCCGAACCCGATAACACGAGATTTTGTTTCTGGTAGTTTTAGAAACATCGCCGGTTACCGCCCCACGATTACAAAACGTTTTTCTTTTATTACTTACATAGTAAGGCGAGACAGTAACAAGTAGCTAAAATGAAATCCATTTGCAACTCAACAACTCATAAAAAATAGTTATTTACGTAACTGGTAATGTCAGAGGTTGATCTTTGGCACACGAATGAAATGTTGACGGACTATGTTTGCAACAGGAGCAGTGCGGCAAAATTCACATTCGAACGAGTGGCGATGTTGCTTTCCTATATTATGTTTTAGTACGAACTCACTGAAACAAGTTGGTGACTCTCTATACACGAGGCGGCAGCCGTGTTGATTAATGCCGCCCCAGTGTTTTGTTTTCTTTGCAGTACTCAGTTATTTCATATGGTCATGATTTGTTTGCCGTTCGCGTACTGCGTAGGAACTCTTTCCAACCAATAAACAGTGAAGGTAAGTAGTAGATTCCATGCCGAAGAGATCAGTGTGCTATACGTGCCATAAAAAAACATGAAAATATTCGTGAGTATTAAAAGAATCTATTGTCGAAAGAGTTTTATTTGCGTACCTAATTTGCTCATGGTCAGAGAAGCGCCATAGCATGGGTGTTAACAATTAAATGCCGATCTATAGAAAGTGACAAGCCCAAAAAGCTGTACAATTTAAGAAACAGCGCTCTCTAGACAGCTGAGCACCATTCCTTTGACTTTTTACAATGCATTCGAGATGTTCGACCTTTCCTGTTCACTGGAGGCAGAAAAGCTAAAACGCTTCATTTGTGCTTACATTCTAAATGGCGAAATAGTTTAATTTTACATATCATTGATTAAACTATGAATAAATAATGAATGATAAAAAATATTGTCATCTCGATGTAAATATACATTTCATGAATATCTTATTTTCAGCGTGCATCCTTGCTACTTGGAAATTTAATATGTGGCCCAATTTTTCAAGCCATTTTCAGCGTTATCGATTTTTATGGCTACAGTATTTTCTGCAAAAGGCGATTACATTTCAGATCCCGATTTATCAATTGAAACATCGCAGAAATCATTCAAGCGCAAAAAATTGTTAACAGTAAAATATTTTCTAAAAGGATATAAGTACAATTTTTCTTCAATAAACGTTATTGAAATATATGCATACTACTTTCGGCAAAAAAGGAAGCCTCTAGTTAAACATTTACTCTGATAAATATGTTGTTTTTTTGTTTTTCCGAAATTGGCAAAATTGGAGTTGGACTGGTTTCTGGAGTAAAGAATTCAATTCAACTCGAGCTTGCCGGCACTTCATCTACAGCAATCGCATCCATTCCGTTACGTGAAGATTTTTCGCCTTATTTGCATCCGCAGAAAATGTCATTTCTGTTTTTGAGTCGTATTTTTAGAACATTTATCTACGAGGTAATTAAATTTAATGATGAACAATTGAAGAAGTGATGAAATATTTTAAAATTACATTTTCTGGAGAGTTTTTCAAGTTATATGTGGAAAACAAAGCCAATGTTTGACACATAACACTATTCTCCAATAGAAATGCAAGGAAATTCAGGAGGAAGAAAATTTGGCATTTAATTTTTTTTATATTGACCATTTCGCACACAACAATAGTCGAATTTTCAGATTCCAACTGCATGCAATGAGCGTCATAAACATATAGCAGCGTCTAATTACAGAAGGTCTGTTTCCTACAGGTGCGTGCCTGCTCCGTTCCCTGATTTACTTCATGGGATTTAATTACAAGCTCGCTCTAATAGGCGGATATTTACGGGGGCAAGTTTTACATAATTTGTGTTATCAGCGGCAACTGGTGCGGATTAATTAAATTGCGTTTCAAGAAGTGTCGCAGCAATAAAGCTCGCGCCTGCACATTGACCGAGGGCAGAAGGCAAAGCTCCCTGGCAAAACGCGAACTGCTCCTCACACCACTCCTTACTAAAGAAGCACGTGTTTCTTTCAAGATGTGGTGTATGCAGGAGTGCCGTATGGTGCTGAGTTTTCTATTGGAGAAAAACGTTGCACACAAAGATATCCTTATTTTTTTAACACGAATATTTTAATACAAATAACGTTTTATGAGAAGAATGGTAGGGTAGGAAAAATCTGTCTCTACACTACTTATTAATATTGAAGTGGTGTGATTCATGTACTTGGAAATAATGTCAATGAGATAGGAAAAAATGGAAAACAGCAACATATCTTTTAATTTACACCATTTTATAAGAAAATTCAAAACTTCGTGAAGAAATTGCTTTCCAATAGAAATTTAGCAAGATAAAAAAGGAACGCTCATTATCTGAAATTGTATTGTATAATTCTACGTATAACATATGAACGAGAAGATGAAGAGCTCATAAAATAATGAAAGGAAAACGGAATTTTAATAAGTGTTCAAATATTTCATTAGTATAATTAGATAGATTATGATTTATGAAAGTAAGAGTATGTATTGAAAATGTGAACTTTCTCACGACACAATTACTTAATCTGTTTATTGTTTGAATATGAAATTTAAGAAGGATTTCCTAGAAAAACACGTAGTATGTAAATATATAAACTTTATATCACCAAATGTCTTAAATATTTTTAATTAACTAAACTTTCGAAAAATGCCCAGAATCACATCAACCTATCTTAATTTCACCGCTCGTACGTTTGTATCGGCACAAATTGAACTTAGATGGAAAACATTTGCAACAAAAAATCACCACAAAATTGATCTGATATAACGCAAGTTACTTACAAAGTTAATACGAAATTGAGAGCGACACAGAAAAACACAAATTTTACAGGCACAAATATTTGAAACGAATTCAGTAGGTGAAGGACAGCAAAAGTGACATTTGGTTTTTAAAACAGAACGAGGAGAAAAGTAAGAACCTACGAAATTTTATAAATCTGTGAAAATGTAACTACAAACTATTGAAAAACGAAAATATAATTATCGTAGAAGTGTTTAATAGTAGTTCATTAAGGGATTTTAAGAAATTATTTAGACGCAAATCAGCGTTTTCTTGGAGGGCATAAATAAATTAAAAATTCCTAACGAAACAAATACGTAATAGCTAAAATAGTGTGAAATATCACAGAACAATCATATTGCAGTGCTTCTGCCAATAATTCTGCGCAGTGACACGTAAAACAAGTGCATGTGGGGGGGGGACAAACAATTTTTGTTTAGCGAAGACTGAGACAAGAACACAAAACAAACAGGGCCGCATCCAAACGTCACTTTAAACAACCTCCTGCTTTAGAGAATCGCCACGAAAATCACATTCCCTGGCATCAGTCGTGCGCAGCGATAGCGAAGAAGCGTGGAAGAACGCGCTCGCATGTAGCCCGCTACCTTTAGTTTGTAAACTGCGCCGACAACGTCCCATAAATCTCTATTATCCGATTAAAAATCCCGAATGCATTCGTTTCGCCGGCCGCTTTACATCGATGAACGTCCGTATGAGTCCTTCTGATATCCGTCTGAAAATAACTCAGGCTCATATCTGCTCCCTAATTAAATCCGCGTCCCAAACAAAGCCACCGGCCGGTCGGTCGGGTCGGTGGTGGCTGGCGGCAAAGGACCGGCGAGCGGGCGGCACGGCGGCGGCGGCGGCGGCAGCGGGGGCGAGAGCGAAAGTGGGGGAGGCGGTGCGTCGCAAATTCTCCGCCGGTGGAAGCGACGACAAAACCACTATACGTAACAGTGATGGCGGTCCCCGGGGAGATTTCTGAAGACGAAATCCAGGGAACGGGGAGTGGGGAAGTAGGTGGTCGCGGACAGGTTTGTGGTGAGAGGCTGGAATAGGAATTAAAGCGACGGGTGATATGGGGGCAGATGTGTTAGAACGGTGGGTGCCGGTGGTGGACCGGGCGCGCTGGGCGAGATTGGAGCGTGCCGGTGGGGGGGGGGAGGGGAGGGGACCAGCATCCCTCGCCCCGGCGCAACGGCTGCGCCCGCGCCGGGTCGCTTATCAGTAGCTTGCCATTTCGCGCGGAAAAGCGACCCCGTTTTTGAAAATTAATGTGCCCTCGCTTCGGCCCAGGACAAGCGCCTCGGAAACGCTTCGCGGCGCACTTTCAAAGGCGAACCGTAGCATGTCAGACGGCTATAAAATATGTGATTGTCCGCCGCGCGGCGGCGGCGGCGGCGGTCGGGCGGCGGGTGAGGGCGGGCCCGGCCGACGGTGGCCGGGCGGCGGCCGCAGCGGCGGGAGCTGAGCTTCTGCCGATGCGCCGATACCCTGTTTATACCCGTGGCGCGCCCCCTATCGGCCGCGGCCTAATTAAAACACACGGCCGCTAATGTAGCGAAGCCGGCGCAAGACAGGCTCGTGGCCTCGCACCGGACGCGACGCGACGCGGCGGGCGGGAGCGGGGGCGGTGCGGATGCGGCCGGTGCAATTGCAGCCAATTAAAGGCCTTGCAGATAATAATGGGCCCGCGGATAATTTGCGGAATTTACGACCGGCACTGCAATCATCCATTCCGGAATGCTTAACGCGCCTATTACGCGCGACGCGGCGCGACGCGACGCGGACAGACGCGCGTTCCTCGCGGCGGCGGTGGCACGGGGCCGCGCGCGGCGGGACGGTCCCGGACGGCGAAGGCAGGCGACAAGAGATTGGCGCGGCTGTTCGACAAGGGCCTGTGACCCCGGTTGAAGGGGAGTGCTTGGTGGAATCACAGAAGTCCAGTATGATCGATGCAGGGATGTCCAACTGGCGGTTCGCAGGGCCATTTATGTGGCGCCGGAGAAATGTTATTGGCAAAAGAGAAACTCGGCATCCATGTCGGACGAAAAACATTGGTTGAGGTTGGCGGATGAGTCCTTTGGGATGTCACCCCTTTAAATACACAAATAGCGTTTAAGACTGCATTTCTACTATTTTGTTTAGTAAATTCAGAAATTTTAACCATTACCCAATGTGTTCCAGCATTGTTACATTTCCCTTCTTGTTGTTTCCAGAGCACTCGCGGCAAACTGCCAAATCAACAATACGGGTAGCTAGAGTGAAATGATATGGCCCGTAAACTGTTTTAGTTGTAGCTCTTGAGTTGCACGTGGCACGTTGCACACTCCTGATCAGGGACTGTCCGGGACGAGCCGCTTCTGCGAACGTGATGGCGGCGTTCTCGGCCAAACATTGTGACCTGCCGACAGGAGTTCACTGCTCAGAGAATTACTGCAGATAGACTACATCATGCAAAACTCCCGCCGCGGCTCGCATACGCAGTCAACACAATCGTTGATACTGTCACATACGGATGACAGGTGTATTTTTCCTGTGGTGATCTGCAGGGCTTATGTTTCGGAGTTGGTTTCGTAGTCGTGATTAAGATTGAAATTATGACATGAGTGCGGGATTCGGAGAACTTATGTGAAACTGTTGGTGAAAATGAAAGCTGTGAGTGTGATTGACAAAAGAAGATATGTCCATGGTGATAATGGTGTTAGGGCTCTAGTGGGAAGAGTATACGATGGTGATCTGATTCTTGAGAGAGGAAAGTTCTGAATGTGAATAACGAGTAAAGATGTTTGAGTATCAATGTTACCGAGCAAGGATGTGACTTTCATCAGCTTTCAGCCGAGTTTTGGTGCGAAAGTGGAAAACTGCATAGTGCCAATATTAAGCTGAGCCATTTCATTAGTCGCATCAGGGGCATGCAGCTCGTAAGATTTGCAGGGGAGGGGGGGGGGGCAAAGCAAGGTGTGTGAGCGCGTGAGCGGACTAGGGGGGGCGTGTGGTTCGGGGGCTAATTGGAGAGCTGCGTGGGAGGCTGCGATGATTAGGCTAATCTGCGCCGTGCTAGCGACGGAAGGGCGGCGGGGCGGGGGGGGTGGGCGAGGCGGCGGTCGGAGCGGGGCGGAGCGGGGCGGAGCCGGAGCGCGGCGGCCGGAGCGCGGGGGCGAGCGGGGGCGGAGCGGGGCGGAGCGGGGCGGGCGGAGCGTGGCGGTGCGGGCGGTGCGCTGTGGTGTGGAGCGAGCGAGCGAGCGGGCGGGCGGAGGTCGGAGCGGGTCGGAGCGGGTGTCGAAGCGGGGGCGGAGCGGGCGGAGCGGGGGCGGAGCGGGGGCGGAGCGTGGCGGGCGGGGGCGGAAGCGGGGACGAGCGGGGCGGAGCGGGAGCGCGAGCGGGGCGTAGCGGGACGGGCTGGGGCGTGCGGGGCGTGCCGCTGCGGGGCGGAGCGGGCGGAGCGGGGAGCGGAGCGGGCGGAGCGGGCGAAGCGGTGCGGAGCGGGCGGAGTGGGCGGTGCGGGAGGAGGTGCGTTGGGCGGAGCGGGGGGCGGGGCGGGGCGGAGGCGGGCGGAGGCGGAGGCTGGCCGGCGGAGGAGAAGACTGCAAGATCGCGTCGGCGATGCGCGCCCCCCGCCCGCCGCCGATTCGGCAACGCTCATTAGGCCGTCGCCCGCGTTGCCCGTTCTCTTATTGGGCCTCCGCCTTATTAAGACCTCTTGCCGTGCGACCGCTCGTTGCCAGCTACGGCTGCGTTTTTAACACAAAACGAGCGGCACCAGGGAAAAACATATATAAAACCCTCAACCACGTTAACAAAGACGGAATGGACGTTTTTCGATTGGTTGATTGATTACAGATTCCAGGCGCGTCAACTACAGGTTCCGTAAGTGTGGTGCACGTGTTATAGATATCGCGAGATATGGCGGTGATCTTCCCCCTGGCTAACGAGATCCGGCGCCGTCGTAAGTCGGCTGGCGGGTTTTTCCCCTAACCAGGTATCTCCCACCACCGCTCCATGACTTCTAGGCTGTCCGGGTGACGCCGCGTCGTTGGCAGATAGGCCGAGGTTTCGCCTGTCATGTCGCAGGCTTCTTCAGGGTAGCCCGGACAGCCTAGAAGTCATGAACTCGAGCCGCGGAAGCCCACGTGAGCACCGCTCCAGGCGATGCAAGCTCTAAACACAGACATGTGTGTAGCGCACGTGAGTGTAAGTTTGTGGAAGTAAGGGTTGAGGATATGACGAGAAATAGGTATCGGAAAGCGCACGGTCCGTGGACCGTTTGTTAGAGTACTACACCGTCATCAACTGGTGTTGATCGGAAACCACGGAAAACTGTTGATCACAGAAGCCGGCCGCTAGAATTCTTCCCCCGACAGCGGCTGAAGTGGACCTAGCTTGGACGTGTTTTTTAAAACAGCACAATATTAGAATGAAAGGATTGAAGTTGAATCGACTGTGCAGTTGTAAACGTTCTCGCTGTTACAGCAAACTGAATAACTACTTACATTACACTACTTACCTTTTTCACTAACTGTCTAGTGTGCATCCAACCAATCTGTTGGATGCAAACGAGTATTTTTCTCTGTGCATTCAATTAAGCACCACTCTAGTCCTCAGAATTCACGGAAGCACAATTGAATTTTTAAACCGGTCAATTTAAATAATTGTCTACAGTAAATCGCAGGTCCACTTCTTCCTCAGATTACGAACTCAGAGAAAACAACTTTTCTTTCCTTAACGCTACTAATACAAATGATTTCTCTGATCATTACCCACAATTCAATAATTTGAATCACAGCGACAATGACTGAGATTCAATTGCCCGTTTTTACCTGACCTTACTGTACCATAAGAGTTAAAAATCATTTACTGTCAAAGAGATAGAAAGAGAATAACATGAAAATGAATTCATTAGAGAAAAATCCAAAAAAAAAAAAAATCAAAACACTGATGATAAGATCATAAATATTCAAATAGAAACAATTTTAGGAGATTGTAGTTTTTCTAAAATTAAAACTCATTTTGATACTACATGATAACTGATGCAAAACAACTAGCAGCAGCAAATGAAATATCAGGAACACATGTAAACTCCACAACAACTATTGCTGAATCTGAACATCAATGTGTTAGGAATTTTTATTGGTCATTTTAATCGTAAAGCCGTAACCACAAGTGGAAAATAATAATTTTATTTCAGTGACACAACATTCCACCTTAGCTAATACTACTCATACAGAATGTGTTTGATATGCCACGAAAATGTGACGATAATGTCTCGGCCTCGGCAAGCTGTGAGCAGACAATATTAATACATTGAAGGGTTATCAGGAATATATATCAACAATTATTTGTGACCTTCCATACGTCGAGTGTTATTTTAAAAGGTGTGGAACATGTCATGGAACAGAACTAATTAATATGTCGCCGAAAATGCTAAGAGACTGGTTGACATTGTGACGTATTGGCAATGAAATCACTATGACATACGTAATTTGGAAATTGTAGTCATATGTAGGAAATAATCAACAACATAATAATTAATAATTTAATAACTCAAGCGTCTCTAGCTCAGGAAGACTCTTCCTTAATAACTCGAAACAGGCGGAGATAATAAATCAGGCGGAAAAATTAATAATTTGAAATTATTCTTTAGACAATTATTCCTTTACAATTCAAAATTTCCTACAGGGGTTCTGTACTAAAATAGCAATCGACTCTCCAACTTTCTTTAGCGTGTTGCAGAGAAGATGACATTCTGATGCTTAAAAATTTTGTTGCAATTTCAAAGTGTCTCAAACACGACACTGATGCAGTACTACATATTTTTTCAAAGATATGTAGTTAATTTTTTAAACACTGAAATCAAGAATACAAAAAAAAAGAGTGCATTTCATAGATGGTCTTTGACCGCAGTGGAAGAACAAAACAAATTTATGAATTATAATAAGAAAGACTTCAGAATAAATGCTGTGGCATTTCTTTGCGGCTTTGTTACTTTGGAACGCCGCAAAGAAATGCCACATCAATTATTCTGCAGAGAAAGAGATTGAGATGCCATAGGTGGAACTTCGAAGATATTAGTATCAAGAGATAGTCTTCAAGTGCATAAAGAACCAATTACGACTCTCAAGAACACAAAACGGTCCGGTCCGGACACAAAAATATTCAAAATGTAGTGATTTTCTTCTTCACAAAAGAAATGACGAGTAAGAAAGAATTCTTATGAAATGTCTGAGAAATACAGTAAAGTGGATGAAGTGAGAGCGTAGGCTTCCGCGGCCGGAGTCAGTATTTACTAGGCTGTCCGGGTGACGCCCGCGTCCATGATCGGAAGGTGTCAGTTTCAGTCGCCATTCTGTGATCTCCTCAGGACGTAAATGCCTGAGAAGGTCGCAGATGGCGACCGAAACTCGGCACTTCGCCATGGAACGCGGCGTCACCGGACCACAGCCTAGTAAATAAAGTGGATGAAGTTACAAGTTTGTTGGTATTCCTTCGTTCTGTCTCTGAGGCAAAAGTAATTATAAAAAATTTCTTGAAAGAAAGTGGGGACCAGTCTGTCTCGAACCACGGAACGTTGCGGATCAGTCGTTGCAGTGACCATAGCGCGAGTGTAAAGGAAACTGTACCTGCATTTCCAAAACAGTCATCCTAGTGAAACGGCCGCAAGTAAGTTGGCCCTTTGGGGTCACCTTCATTAGTGTCATTGTTAGGGAAAACTATTTTCCTGCATCTTCTGTTAACTGAGAACTTAGGGTTAACCGTACGGAAAAATTTCCATTGGAAATGTCTTTCGGTCAAGAAGCCATCCCGCCACTGACCGTTACAGTAAACCAACAAAATCAAGCTATGATCACCGAACAGAATGAAAGTCTTGCGAGTAACCAGTAACTACAATATCGCAGCTCAAAAGGTATCTTTCCGTCCAAAGATCCGGTATGTTATTGGATTTTAAATCAATAAACTTGAACTAATAATTTGTAAATATTTATAATCAAACTTCATTCCTAACACATAATTTACCTATTATTAAATTCCGGGTTATGACAGTATGTAGTTATAATGATAAGGTTGGTATCATTAAACTTGTTATATCATACCGAATTACATACAGTTTCTGCAATGAAACTAGTTATCAATCTCCTGTCTCCACAAGGGGTTGATAGATACATTGTACCACCTCAAAAGCTGGTTATTAAAAATATATGTAATTCAAGTTTGTTTGCAATAGTTTGAGTGATACAATCCAGATCATAAATAGAATATATTTGAGTAGGTATAACGTAGGTACATTAATGGGTAATAAATGAAAATAAATATAAATAAGTAATCAAATGGATATAATTAAGACTTAATCCTTATTAACGAAGTGAGGGTTTCTGCTACAATTTTTCGGAATGAATAGTTGGTATTGTATTGGGTCAGAAGCATTTTCTGTGAGTTGCCGTATGTTAAAATGTTTTAGCCATATAATTAAACAGATTTTTAAATGCATATTTAATTATATTAGTAGTGGTACGGCTATTAACCCTGATTCAATGTATTAATGAAACCAGCACATGGGATTGGAAATCAGATAATTTCTACTGCAGTCCATGACATGTCCTTAATTGAAGTTCTGCCTTAAACATGGAGTTAAAGAGTGGTGGTGTTGGGAGACAATCTATCCTTTATACTTACGTGTTTATAGTATTCTTCGACACTCAACTATAGTAAGATAGGTTGCATGACAGAGTTTTGAAGAGTTATTCTCATTTTTAATTGCTTCTGTTCTTTTTCATGTTAAATACCTCGGTATTTTTTGTCTGTGCGTATTTTATCTAATTTTGTTACATTCCTGTGCAGTAAGTGTAATTATGTGTTCTCTAGTCCTGATTATAGAACACCAAACGTAACGTTGGTAAACTAGAATTATAATTAAGTGACCAAAAGCCAAGACCTAATCCCATAAACAAAATCTAATGTTAATAGCTATTATGGTTGTTATCACACAAAAATCCTAAGAAGTGTAAGCAATTGTTTTTTGCATCACTGATATTAATTCATTAACTAATCTATGTTAATACATATTGAAGCTAGTTATCTTTGTTTTCATGTAATGTAATTTGATAAACTATTACGGTACGTTTTATTGCTGAAAATTGGTCTCATCACTGGAAAAATATCTTTGTATGTAATTAGAAACTTTTTCATAATATGGAAGTCAAAATTATAAGAAATTAACAAGATTTCATGCCTGTTACAAATGTAAAACCATTTCCAAATAATGACATTATGTGCATCAGAATAAAAAAATGAAGAAATGAACGAAACTGATAACTAAACGATGTGAACAGATGTTATTTCAACAGATTATATTAACATCGGAATCCTGTAATTCGCTATGGAAGAAGTTTTAAATAGCAAGTATTCATCCTAAGCTTTCGGAATCGCCCTTTCACCTCGAGATAATGCAGTATAACTAGTGCAAGCCTGCCATGTTAGAGATAAATAACTAGTTTGCTGTGTGAGGACATGGATATAGATGCCTCGAAGCACGCTGGCTATTACGTTACAGCTGATTCAATTCGATCCCCCGCAGCTTCATATTCGTCCTCTAATTCTTGACAAATCTACAAGACACTTTATTTTCGCTGGAAAACTAGCTCGATACATCCAAGACTGTTTGTAAGACTAAACTCTACATCTGCTTGTTGCATATTTTTCGTCATAACTAACACTACACTTTAATAAATTCATCCTCACCATTTAGTGTGGCCGTTTGACTAGAAGTATATGCTGCTATATCACTTGCCTATGAATTAACTGCCTTCTTCTTTGTAAGGTTGGAGACCGTTAAAGAAAATTTCATTTTCATCCGAACTTTTGTTGAATCGCAGACATGAAGGTATTTCAAAATAAGGTAACATGATTGTTCATGAGTGGCATGTGCTGTTTCAGCGTAAGATAGCGCGTGTGTTGTAACGATCGCTCGGAACATCAGCTGTAAGGTGGCTGCACTAATGGAAATTTGGAGAAGAAAGGTTTTCTGTTCTAAACAACTCCTCTCTTGTAAGAGATTCACAGTCTTCCAAACGAACGCACTGACGAGAAAATTGGCATTTGGAAATTGACGCACTCAGTTCGATAACAACTACATCGGCTGCGATAGCTCTGCAGAAATACAGATATCTCTGCAACATTGACTGATAGAGCTTAGGGTTTGAATCCTGACGATAGTGAATTTTCGGCCCTAGCTGTATTGCTGGGTCAATTTGAACCACTGTGTGTAGGACAATTTTTAGCGACAGGCCACTCTGATCCGCAATTTACCGAGGTTTCTCCTACCAATACTAGGCGAATACCGGAGCAGTTCCCTAACAAACGGGCCACGGACGGCGCGCAATTTTTTTTTCTCTCTCTTCCTCTATCCTCTCCCCTTACACACACTTACACGTATTACACTACCCCACTTCAAACCAGTCGGAAGTTTAGAAGCTAGCCGCATCTGGGACAGTTCCCTGCTGGAGAAGATACCTGGAAAGAGGAAACTCGCAAAAGGTCGGCGGTGGATCTCACATCCTAACGGTACCACATCCCGGAATATAAAATGCAGTACCCTCGCGGGACTAATGACGTAAGTAGTTGACGCGCCCTGAATCAAGAAAAACGTTCACAGGAACAATGAGATAGATGTGCTAAGTGAACAACGAACTTGTTGGTCAAGCGCGTTCATTACAGGTGACAACGAGCCATATTGAAGGTCTTGTTCCGGATGATCATCGCACTACAAATACGAATACTACTTAGGAACGTGACCAAGGAACTCAGCGTGTCTTTGGGCAGGGTGCCAATTTTTGTTAGTTTAACAACAAACCTATTGCAAAATGTTGAGCAAATGGTGAGGAAAACTCACAAAGATTCCAAAGCGAATATTATTTAGTTGTTACTCATGCATTTCATCAAACCTTACTTCTCCAAGTAATCATGCAGAGAAATTAATTCTGATTAATGACCGAGGATAAAATGTGCGAGCATCTATGACATCGGACTGGCTTGGCAGCAATGGCTCCGACTTCTTCGCTTGGTCTTTTTAGAAAGGCATAGGTGACGTATGAGTGATAGCGTTGAAGAAGTATGTACGCAATAAACTCGAAGAAATTTTCTGGTTAATATTTCATTTATTTTACCTACATTTACTACTTATACGTGAACTGGATGAGTATGGCAATGTTGATTAATAAATGGACAGATTTCTTATTGAAACCATGGATCAGAATAATGTCTTTCGCAGTTTACGAATATTGTTCCTTTTTTAAAGTTAAGATTTGTCATCTAAATTTCTTTCACTTGGTAAAAATGCAACGAGAATTCAAACATTCTGCTAATTTCTAGCAGCTTAAGGTAAGCTGCACGTTTCATTCTTTTTCCGTCTCCTTTTTCATTTAATTTGTGCTTCCTGTTCAGACGTTTGGCGGAATGTATAATTCTGAATGTTACACTTGAGATCGTGATTCAACTAGTATACTAAAAAGTATCGAGCATCAAACTTCGATTTTCTTAGACCAGTGATTCTCGGTCTAGTTGGAAACGAGAGAATCATATTGGGCTGCCACCTAGCGGATTGATTTACCTACCGTGTCACTAGAGCAAATTCTCATTGGGCAGGGCTCCACTAATCTCACTCTGGCGTTAAGGCCCATTCACAATGCAAATGTAAACATAAGCATAGCGCATAGACATAAACATTAACATACGTGATTGACTGAAGTATTCACAATGTCTAGTATAAACGTGAGCAAAATAAGAGTCTATTGGCTGTGAGACATTCTGGTTTAATATTGGTTGGATGTGAGAATTGATTTCAAGGTATCGACTATTTTGATGGCCCATATCGCGTTAGTTCTATCGTCTTCGTTCCAATTTCGATTCTCGATTTTGAGTTTCCGTTCTGTGATTGGTTCATTACTTATGTCTTACTTAAGCATAAGCACAGAATCTTGCAAGCTTCTAAGTTGTCTTACGTGTTATGCTTATGCGAACGCATTGTGAATGAGCCCGCTTATGGACGTAGTCCTAACTTTCGTGTTAACGCTATGCTTACGTTTGCATTGTGAATGGGCCTTTAGGTTGGAATGATTGTTTCTAGAACGCTAGCAGTGCCCGTGCCTGCAGTACGAGCAAAATCTAAAGGAGTTTTCATAAAGCACCGAAGTCAACCGCGAGCGCCGGGCGCGCGGAGGCCTGCAACGCACGTCAGCCGGGGTCGTCGCGGGCTGCCTCGTCATCATCTCGGCCGCAGGCGGAGCGGGCCCGGCGTTGGCGCACACCCGACGCGGTAAATCATCTGCCCTGGCAGACGACGCTTATGCATGTCATTGCCTTATTAAGAATGCCGTTCTTGCGCCGACGAGACTGAATTGACATGTTCGTCGAGTGACTGTCACGCGATATCGAAAGACTGCGTCGACTCGAGTCAGCGGAGATACGGGAATAATTTGGGAGATAGCGATCGAATAAGTCAACCTTCGCTCGCTGCCTTCACACGTTAAACACACAAAGACTACTCGTTACCGCGGACGTCGTTAACACGGTCGTCATCTGACTAACTAGATGGGTGGGCAAGAGTAATTCTTCGTGATCGATGAGGTGACAGAAAAATAAAACAACAATGTGGAATGATTTGCCACAAAGTATTAATAGTAATATTAATAATAAGAATAGTAGTAATAATAATTGCCTAATTCATTATTGGCAAAGTCATCCTAAAACTGTTAAGGCAATCACACATTATTTTAATTTTTTAGTGACGTATTGACATTCTTGAATCTATTGAGCTGACCAGATAAATTAGGTTCTCTCATATCAATCCATCGAACTCTTTTTCACCTCAACATATACCGCAATCGCGAACTATAGTGTTTCAGCATTGTACACAAAAGTTTTTTTGCATAAATAAATTTCCACATTAAATTTAAGCTACTTGTGTGTTCTATTAATCACACACACCAAAATTAATGAAGAAGAATGCGCTAAAAATATAAAAGATTATCATTTTAATAAGTTTTCAATATTTACTCGTTTCAGCAACTTAAAAAGTTTTTGAAATTTCCGAATATTTATTGTCTAGGCCTTGATCTTACAGCAAATAAATGTTTTGTATTCAAGTGAAAATTTGTACTATAGAACAAAGTATGGTACTACAAAATTCAATTGAGATAATGAACGCCTTGAATGAGACATTAAAAAAACACATGCGCCATAAATTCGGTTTGACGTGAAATGTCGCATTGGTTTCGACTTCTCTTAGCAAGAAATATGCATATTTTCCCTGCTCATATTTAAATCCAACTGTTAATTAAAATGTAAAAATGACAAGGGAGTATTTAAACTTATTGCATGTCCAAGAACACTCAGATACAAATTACTGGTACAACAGAGTGCAACAGAGTTTTTCGTGCTAGTTAGTATCCTTATCTCTTCACCTGGCATCTCTTGTGGTTTTGTCCCAACCTATTCTCAGTTACCGTCTATTGGCCCTAAAATAACTTTTTCACATATTTTTAAAGTGTTTCGGTAGCCTCAAGATAAAATTGATATAACTTTGAGAATATTATAGAAGAAGAAAACCTGACCTATTAGTAAACTTTTCTATTAAAAAATTGGACTCAATTAAAAAAAATAGTTTTTCAGAAACTGCGCATTTTGAATCTCATTCTAAAATTATCGATTGATTGATTATTCTGGGTGCGTCAACTGGTAAGGTGATTAGTCCTGTAAGTGTAGTTCATGTTTTAACGGATCTTCCCCCGCTGTGAGAATAGGACAGGGAGGAGGATGGAAATATCGCGCACTGTCTTTGGCCCGTCTAAGGTACTGAATCGGCATTTGCCTGATATTGATGGGAGAAACCATGCACAACTACGGATCATAGCAGCCGGTCGCTAGAATTCTCCTCCAGCGACTAAATTCGACCTAGCTAATGAAGAAAATTCTGCCAGCTTCGGGATTCGAACCCTAGGTCTTCGTCAGAAACACTGCAGTGACAGCCTCAGCAACCCTTGTC
The DNA here is from genome assembly GCA_017312745.1 of Gryllus bimaculatus. Taxonomy (NCBI): domain Eukaryota; kingdom Metazoa; phylum Arthropoda; class Insecta; order Orthoptera; family Gryllidae; genus Gryllus; species Gryllus bimaculatus. The sequence goes on from BOPP01000106.1 coordinate 1,713,938, forward strand.
GGTACCAAAAGTTTCGAGTTTTCCAGAAACTTCATACAAAAACATTTAAAGAAATTGCACTCACAAATGGGATAATATAAAAATGTACAAATGTAAATACTAACGACATGAGATATATTAAAAGAAATTAATTTGTGTAATGTTTGAAAAAAAGACAGCGAAATGGACTTTGTCGTCTTATGTCTACTTGAGTACTTTCAATAGAAATAAAATAAAGAAAAATTGGAGCCTTTGTCGAGAAAATGGATTTCTGAAAATAGGAATTTAGAGTTCATTTTCAAACAGAAATTTTTAGTTTTCAAAAAATTGTATACGATATCATTTAAAGCTCTTGTACTCGGAAATGCAATAATGTGTAGTACTAATCACTGAGAATGTAAATATTAACGACGTGAGAGCGATATCAAAAATTTACATTCGCGTATTTGAAAACAACAACAAAATAATTCAGATAAATGACGTTTATGTCATCCATTACAGTGCATTTAGCACTCTCCCTTCTCGAAGAATTGAAGAAAAAAATTGGAGTTCTTGGAGAAAATATTCTTTTTCATATTTATTAATATTGTCTCTATTTCACTCAAAATTACGCGAAACTACCAAAATTTTCAAAATAAAGTACATGACACTCATTAAAGAACTACTTGGTGAGAACAAATTTAATTTGTAGAAAAAATCTCTATCTTTGGTTTTATGTAGACGCTGAAAAACATTTTTTTGTAATTTACGAAAATTAAGTTAACTATAAAAATTGGACCTATGTCATTCCTGTGAATGTATTTTAATCTATACTTACACGAAAATTTAAAAAAAAAATTTTAGAGAAATTTGACTTACTAATAATCATGGAATCAGACGAAATTACTTGAAATGAGAAATTACCTGTATGTTTATTTGGAAGACGTATAATTCCTATATTTTTGGTGTTTTATTTATCCTATTTTAAAATTTAAAATTATAAACTTTTTATGTGTTAGTTATTCATCAATCAATTTATTATAATTTATGTAGTCCTCATGCACTGTTCATTGTTTATACTGTAGCCTTGATGAAGAAATTATATATTTCAAAACGGCGTAACTAATTGTTCCTCTAACCACATTGACCAATCCCGTGGACCGTTTTTAATTCTGTATTCTTCAATGGTCGTGATTATACAATATAATTATATAATTATGTTATATAATTATATAATTATATTATTTCTCATATTATAATTATATAATATCATTTTATGTTTCGTGTCAAATTCTTTCCCCTTACTTACACTCACATGCGGTACACTACCACACGTGTGGCGACCAGCCAAGAGCTTAGAGCTTGCTCCGGCTTGGGGGGTGCCCGCTAGTGGGAGATACCTAATTGGGGAAAACCCCGCATGGCGACGGGTAAATCGGCGCTGGATCTCACCACCCAGGGGGGAAAATCATCGCTACCGCCCAAGGAAAACACGTTAATACACTTCCAGCACTAATGAACTCAGCAGATGACGTACCCGGAATCCGTTATCAATTAATTGAATTGAGGCCTGCTCTTCCGTCTGACAACGCAAATTTTGCTACGCTTCTTTCCCCAACTAGCAGAGAAAGGAGGTATTTCTTGAGCGAGAAACAGGCAATTTGAATTTAGCTCAGAAGTGTCATTTAGGCTTGATCATTTACATGCAAGTAAAACTACTACATGGGACAGCTGGCTTTACTTCCCCTCCGAAGGAAGGCGTACGAAGGACTTTTTTCACCCTTAAAAATGCATGGCTTCGATGGGGTTTGAAACCCGCCAACCTGGGTATGACAGTCCGATACGCTACCCGTTACACGCAGGAAGGCGCGGAGGAAGTTCGTCGCACGTGGGACGAAAAAGTTCGTATCCGAGCGTCGAGCGAACGACCCCTGGTCCGAGAGGCCTCTGCGGAGAGGCGCGGAGCTCGGTAAGCTACCGCGGGCTGCGCGCAGCGGCTGCTCGCCGTCGCCGTCCGCGATAAGACGTAAAAACTCCGCCTGCGCGTATTTCACTCGGCGACAAGTGGCTTAAGTGTGAACCGGGGCCGGTCCGCGCGTCGCGGCCGGCCGCGGTCTAGCGGAGATTTACCTGCTCCCGCCCGCCAATAACCTATTGCGGGCTGTTTATCCCGCCCCTCCCCCTCTCGCCGCTCAAAGATAAATGTAACGAATAACCCGCACGGCTTATAATACCGCCAACCGTACAAGGACTCTATTTCACCGCCACGGCGGTTGCAGCGTGGGCTCCGCGGAGGCCGCGGCATGTGCTCCGTGCTCATCTGAAGGCGGTGGTGGAGCAGTGCTGCCCGTGTTAATTACACCCCGGGCGGCGGCGGTTGATTTGACGATGGGCGCGACAGCGAAGACGTAATTAACGCAACGGCGGTCGAGCTAAAGGGCTGCAAACGACGGTGACAAAGATTTTGAGCGCGTTGGTGCGGTGGTGGCGATAGCAATCGACGGATTCGACGATGGTGGTCGTGGGTGCGTCTGGTGTGTCGAGGCAACGCAACGTCGGGAAAGCGCTGGCTTAATGGTAATGTCGCCGGACATCCCGCTTGCCGGTGGCGTGCCAACGAGAGCCATCCTCCGCGTGTTTTAGAGCGCTTCGGAAGACAAACGGTGAAGGTGTCACGTGATGAAAGCGTTTCCTTTCCGCTGGAGATTGGTTGCACGCTCGCGAGAATTCCTTGTCTTCGTTTATTATTAAGCCTGGAGGGTAATTAGTTACTGGATATACCAAGAGATTTGAAGGTGGTTCTCACGACGATATGTTCGCGTTTCTGCCCTTTTTATTCTCTTTCTCATACACAACAAAAACGATGAAAATTTGATTTTTTCTGTTCATATTTACCATCCGAAAAGCTAAAATTTTATACTACAATGATTTCAATTCAGAGATCATTTATGTTTGCCTTCCATCTTTAAGGAAGTTTGTGATTATAACTTATAACATGTGGCATACACATAATTTAAATATATTAATATTGCATTAATATACTAATAATTTCGTAAATATCACGGTCCATCACAACCTGTTGATGATCGAAATGTTTCAAACTTTGGTATTCGGATGCGTCAAAGAACTCCCACGTACTCCGAACTTGTATAGACCTCCTTTTCTTAAAATGTTGCCGTCAGTCACATTTTTTCTCTCACAAATGTCCACTTTTTGCGCTTTCCAAAAATGAAAACTTTGGCTACGGATACACGTATGATTTAGATTTATTCTTTACGAAATCTCAAAGACAAAGATCTCAATAACAAAGAACAGTGCATTAAATTCATTTGCTTTGTAAAGGAAATTGAAATGTATAACAATATATAACCATATATGTAAAATTCTAGGTTACTGTGTTATTTTGTACTGATTATGTATTATTAAGGTAGTCGATAATAACTCTATGTAGTTGATGCGACTGTAAATAAATCAAATCTAAGACAATGACGCTTAAAACATTTTGAGGAAAATTAGCTAAAGAATGAAACGGCACTGAAGCGTACCACAAAAATATAAAAAAATCAACCACCAAAAAAGTTATTATGCGCAGAGAAATATATATTACTTTGCATTAACTAATTTCTTAAAAAAAACATTGTAAAATGTTTCTACCGAACATGTGAGCAACAGGGACACCCAGTATTATTTTTGGTCATATTGTATATTGAAAATTTAAGTCATTTTTATTATTTCATTTATTTATCTTAAAACAACGTGTAATCATTTTAACATATTCATATATCAAACGAATTCAACCCATGTTTATATGCTGCCACACAATGCAAGGAGCAGGTTCGACCGAACGAAGATTTCCGGGAACCATTAGAGAGCCTTCGACAACACAAAATATTCAAACCGTAAACTGTAAAATATAAGTTAGTGGTTTCTCCACAGCGGCGCGGAGCCGCCTGTTCCTTTCTTTCTCCGCACGTGTCCGAGCTCCAGTGTAACGCCACACCTCGCGGCGCGTTCCGGCCGGAATCATAATAATCTAAACGGCCGACGTGTCCGGCGGTTATTGAAAACTCATTTGAATGGGCAGGTACATGGCTCGCTCTGTGTATGCGGTCACGACTGAGCAAAACGACGGGCCGGAGGTATTTGAAACATGTAATGCTCTTCCGCGACGTCGCCGCCGCCGCCGCCACCGACGTCGTACAATACCGTCCGCGCCGTTGAACGCGCAGGCCGGCGTATCAATGACCCCGCACCGCCGCCACCCCCGCCCCGCCGCCGCCGCCCCGCCACTTCTTCTATCAATGGCTGTAATTTAGCGGGGACCTGGCAGCAGCCGCCACCATCGCCGCCGCGGGCAGTTCCAGCAGTCCTCTCCGCCTTTTGCACCCCTCCCAACCGGCCGCCTCGCCCCCGCCCCCGCCCGGCCCCGCTGCAATGATGAGGCCGCCCATTTTTTAGTCATTTCCACGCTTGACACGACGTACCGTCGGTTCGGGTCTTCAATAGAGGAAGGAGCGCGGCGGGGGGCCGCCGGCCCGGACCCCCCTCTCCCGAACAGCGGGGGCCCCCGGCCCTGACAGATCGTAATTAATGTACAGTTGCATTGCAGCCCACGATTCCCAGCCGCCCCCGCCCCCACCCGCAGGCGCGCCCCCTCGCATCAACATAATATGGACAAGGTGCACCAAAAGTCGCCCACTGAGGGGCGGCGCGGCACGCCTCCGCCATTGCCCGAGTGGTAGCTGCTTCGAATTTTCGACACCGGCTAGATAGAGCAGGGTCGGAATTCAACCGCTGTCTGGAGGAGAATTCTAGCGGCCGGCTGCTCTCGTCGACTCTGATCGCTTCTGTAGTTTCTCTAACAACACAAGGCGAAAGCCACAGCAGAATCGTATCAAACGGGCCACAGATCGCGCGCGATCTTTCCTTCCTCTTCCATGTCCTATCCTCGCCTCTTACTTAACACTGTTATACGTACAAGCAGTGTACTACTCTACATGCTGGAAGACCGATCGGGAGCTTAGCTTGTCGCGGCTGGGTCGGTATTGGAAGATACCAGGTTGGGAAAATTCCCACAAGTAAAATAAGTCGGAGCCGGATCTAGCCAACCTGCGAGGGAACATCACCGCCACCTCTCACGATAAAAACGTGCTCTGCACTTATGCGAATAATGACCTTAGCTGTTGACACGCCCGGAATCACTAATCAATCAATCAATCACTGAGTGTCCAGGCGCTCTACTCGTATACTTCTTCCACGATTGCCCGAGTACTGAACAGTAACTGCTCCTGCTCTGCAAAGACTCTTGAAATTTCATGCCGTATTTGGCGAAAAAAAGGCGTTGACATGTGGGAAGAAAATTTGCATTTTGCGGGATATCGCTCAATTATCAGACCCAGTATCAGAGCTCGCTTTTATTCAGAGCTCACCATTTTAGCCACTCAATCATTTGTCGGTATTGGGCAGATTTTTATACCTCCGATAGTGGATTTTCACAGAACGTATCTTGGAAACCCTGATGAAACGAAAGCAGAGAAAAAATTGTTGTCGATTAAGTGATTTAAGCAACTTCAGGGGTGAATTTTGCCTTTGAAAATAAAGAACTACCTCTATTATAAATCTAAATACAAATCTGAAAATTAGTGTTTTTGTGCCGCACGTCCAATGGCCTCGGAGTCGTAAGCCAAGGTTTATTAATAAAACATTATTACTGTGATATTGTCTGTCGTTCCTCACAAAAATTAGACATAATATTACATAATAGTTTTCATTTGAAATCATGATCCTACAAATACAATGACACCATACAGTTCAAATTTAAAATCAAAATCAAAACTTAATTTTTACTCCAGTGTAAATTTTCTGTCGTACAACTTCCTCGTCACGAAAACCGCGCCCTACAATGAAAGTAACGATTTTTCAAAGGCCATTTTTAAAATATTATACGTCAGATTGGTTGCCAGTCCCACCGACATTTTAAGCTCCAAAATCGAATTTATCAATATCACGTGACTAGAGCGTCGAAACGGGAGGCACGCAGCTATTTCGAAGAAGTCGCCACAAGCACAGCATGTGGGAGCGAGGCACCGTAAAGGATTTCATATGTAATTTATTTAGATAGGTACACAACGTTTTTTTTATGCTCCCAAGAGTTTAAAATATCGACAAAATGGCACTGATATATTTCGGAGCACTTTTGTGTTTGATTTACGTACTTTCTTGAACGAAAAAAATTTCCAAAAGTTCGTCAAAGTAAACATGCCTAAGGTTTCTTAGAAAAATAGAAAAAAATCATATATTTTATAAATTCAAGAGCAACTGTACGTTTCGAAATTATAGCATTTGTACCTAGAACATTCTTTCTGGTCAGCAAATTTTGATGAAAGAATGATTTGTGAGTTTACAACACAATAAAGGAACAACACGAAGCGCATTGGGTACGCTCATAATTCCCTCTACTCACATTCACTCCTCAGATTAAAACAAAGAATCTCTACACCACTTAAGTCCTATGGAGGCAATCTTTTTAAGCCTCCCCAGGGGACCAAGAGCATTTCAACATAACTTAACTTAAAGAACACAATAACACAAGCATCTTTTGTTTAAGGAAGAGAAACGCGCGTATTCAAAACTCATATTTAACATGGGCCGCAGGTGATTCATGCTGCCCCGTCTGTTGGCGCGACGCTAGCCGGGCGGCACAGGCGGGCGAAGCGACGGACCCCGCCTCCAGACAAACAGCGAGGCGGGTCCGCCACGACAGTCAGTCAACGCCGCCCCCGCCCCCACCCCAGGCATGCCCAGCCTCCTAACCGCTCCCCGCCCCACTCCCCACCCGCTTTGCACCCCCCGCGCACGCCTCGCCCCGCACGCCCCTCCCCCAGCCCCCGCCGCTTCCGCCCCGCCCCCCCGCGTTTCCGACCACTCCCCCCGCCCCGCCCCGCCCCGCCCGCCGCGCCCGCCCCCCCGCGGCCACAGCACCTCCGCTTGCCTGCGACCCGGCACTGCTGCCGTCTGCCAGTAATCCAGGTCCCCGGTGGCGCCAGTCGCCCTGCCCCCCCTCCCCAATCCACTCGCTGGAAGCAGCAGGCCGCCGCCTCTTCATCATTCCGCCCGCGCCGCTCAACACTTCGCTCGCGACCCGCGCGCCGATCCATCTGGCGGCGGAAAATTAGAAGATGGCCGCCGGCCCCGTCGCTGCCTCCCGCGGCGGGGCGGCCGCTGCTTCGGCCGGGCTGGCGGAGCGGGTGGGGCGGTGTGGGATGGGGCTGGCAGGGCGGGGCGGGACGGAGCGTGGCGGAGTGGGACGCAGCGGGACGGAGCGGGGCGGGGCGGGGCGGAGCTGGACGGGGTTGGGCGGGGATGACGAGGAAGGGGCGGGGGAACGTCGCGGCTGGCGGTGCGAGAACGGCGACAGGCGGGCCAGAGTGGGATGTGTGGGACGAGTCGGCGCAGGATGCGGCGGGGTGGAGCGGGGCGAGGCTGGCGTGCGCGTGTGCACGGAAGCAATGGGCGAATGCGCCTTTCATGCGGTCACTAGTCATTACGCGAAATATGATTCTATGCCGTTAGCAATTTAACCACGCTATAAAAGTAATTCTCATTGATTTATAGTAAAGTCATCAGTTATCAGTTTCTATTTAACTGTCACTTTTGTTTCTCTAAACCGACATCTTGAGATTACGTCTTATTTTACTGGCTCGGTCTCACATAAACATTAGACAATTAATTACCCAGGAAGATGATAAAAGTCCAAATAAAAGTATTTTGAAAGACGTATATATTTTGCTATTGAATGGAACAAACTCAAATTACCTTGTAGAATATTCCCAAATATTTTGGGTACTGTTCGTATGGAAGTGAATGTATTATTTCTCATTGATTATTAATATGTCTGAAAATTCTCTCCCAAATGTTTTGAAATTCGGCATTGTATTAACAGTATTAATGAAGTTCGGCAGACACAGATTCGAGCAAATGACTTCGATTTTTTTGCTAATTGATTTATGTACAAGAATCACTACACGTTCAGTTTCGTTAAGCTTCTACCTAAATCAATTGTAGAGTGCAGGCATACACACACCTCACACCGTCGCATACACGCTGCTACATGCCACTTCGCGAATAAGCAGCAGTTGAGATGAACGACCCCTCGCAGTTATTATGGAGATGCAATGGACTGTTTTGTTTTCTGTTTGCATATTTATGTCTGCGTACAATACAATATGGCAAGACTTGTTCCATGACGCTACCGCCCAGACAAGGTTCTCTTGGGGTTAAATAAAACATTTAAGCAATCCTTAGCCTTTCAAGCCTTGAAGGCATTTCATTTTGCGAACAAAATAATTGCATTTTAAATGGAACTAGAAATCCAAAGTCATATTTCATAATGATATATGTAAGGAACCGTAACGATGCATGCAGTAAGAGACAATGCATTTTAAAAATGAAAAATGAAAGAAGCCAGTTCGAGTGGAAACTAAAAAAACTTGTTTGAGAAAACTTCTCGCTATTTACACGAAATGCAAGGTACATTGAAGCAAAAAATTGTAAGAGATGTACCGGATAGAATGAAAAAAATATCGTATAAGAGAAAATATAATTTTCGAGTTTCCGAAAATATTTCGCGATCTTAAAATGAAAAGATTTAACTGAACTTTTAACGAAAAATGAGTTTTCGACATGGTTAGATGTATCAAAAGTATTCTATCGGCCGTATTATTCTGTCAAGCCGTATTATTCTGTAAGTCAATTTTATCTGCCACTTCTGGACAGTGTAGTTAGTTATACCTGCACTTATTAATATTTTTTAAAAAAGGTTCTATCTGCAATAATTATGGCGACATCTTTTCAGGATATTTCCTTGTCTAATGTTTCTACTCAAGTTTGATTAAAGACTGACAAATCTTTTTAAAACTATAAAATGCCAAATGTATTGCAGTTTAACTGACTTCCATAATTAAAATACTGCTTTCTTTAAAGAAATTAATACTTTCCTTGGGAATGTAAGAACGTTTACCAGTAGCATCTTATAGAAGTTTCGTATAGTTTCGGATAGAGATATAGAGAAGTGTCTTGAATATTCTGGGTTAGAGTATTTTCCCAATAGTTCCGAAGGTAGTAGTGATATAGAAAAATTTGAAACAACATAAGGATATACCAGTATTAATTGAAAGTAACCACTAGAACAACATTTAGGATTATTGTTGATTCATTTTAGCCTGACTAAGAGTTTGTAACAACAGAAAATATGATATTGTCTGCAATTTTGAATATCGTTTTAAAATTCCACTAAAATATTGCAAATTAGATAACTATTAAATAAAATAATGTTACAAGTCTTAGATTAGTGCAACTTAATTGCATACAATAAATAGGCAAAAGTCAGTTCAAAATAAAGATTGGGGATTAACTATTTATTTCTGGAAGTGTTCGATCAATTCACACCTCTAGACATTCGGAAGAAAATGCACTGTCACCGTATCCACATGTATAAATTCAACGATGCAGAGGATGTCTGATCTAGATAAATCATATTACAAATCCACACTGCATTGCTAATTAAATATTGTAATAAATAAATAATTCCATATTTTGATTTGATTTCTTTACTAATTTTTCCTACTAGAGTTGGCTTCCTTTAGCCTAGTAGCTGCAGGAATTCAGCGAGCTTTGCTCTTGGTCCTTAGAATAATCTGCTATAATCTATTCAAAGCAATTAAAATTTTAGCATTCCAATTATGTAATCATTTCTATAAATATTTGCTCAACGAAGTAATAATATGCCCCGTGGCGCAGACAGTTGCGGCAGCCGTCGTGTGCGCCGAGGAGGCTGCAGGTCCGAGTCCCGCTTAGATGAGGTTCATTTTGTGATTGTCCCTTCACCCCGACTCATCATTCTATCACCTCTTAATTCAAGGCTGAACAATCTTGTCTGACCAAGGCATACAGCCGAAAATCCGTTACCCAAAATGACAATGAAAATGACAAATAATAATAATAATAATAATAATAATAATAATAATGTATTGATTTCTGGCGAGGGTCAGGCCATTAGATCTACTCTTTTGCCTAATCGCTTAAATTACAGTAGTTTTACATAACTACTATTGAGGTGTTCAGGATCAGTAGTAATGACTAAAGTTAGGAAGTTGAAGCGCTTATTTTCCCTAAAATAGGCCAGCCAAAAGATACTTGTTCTGGCAAATACCTATATTCAAGAGACATAATAACCAACATGTGATTGCTGTCAATCTCGACATCTAAAAAACCTATGGCATAGTCTGGATGCATCGCATCTTGTCTAAACTTCAAGAAATAGGAATCAGAGGAAATGTGTTTGAATTTCTCAAAACTTTTACACTTGACCTTTACTAGAAAACAGGTGAGAGTTAATAACTATCTTATATACGGAAACCAGAAAACGGCGTTCCATAGATCCGTCTTAATTATTCCTTCTGGCCATTGATGATGCAGATCATGATATAAAAGCACTAACAATAGTTATAAAACATGCCGATGATATAATTAAACTATGTAAAGTAAAAAATGTACGCAACACTCAAAAAGCTGTACAAGAAGCTTTAAATAAATTATACTCTTGGTCCATAAAGCCTGGTTTTAAGTTTTCAGCCAAAAAAACAGAATGTATTCTCCAAGCATAACCTAAACGCAACTCCCCATCTATATTTAGGACAACAAATTTTACGATCTGTAGACAACTCCAAATACATTGGGATTAATTTTTGGTAGTAAAATGACATGGAAGATCCAAAACCTGGTCAACGATTGCAAGGAAATATTAAATATTCTTAAATGAAAATCGCACAACTGGGGAGCTGACAGAGCACATTCATTAGTAACTTACAAATCAATTGTTAGAAGCAAAATAGATTACGGATCACTAATCTATAATTCCAGCAAACAAAATGCTTTTAAGAATCCTGAAACCATTTATAACCATGATCTTAGAATCTGCACAGGTTCTTTCCTAACAAGTCCTGTAGAGCATCCTAATAGAGGCTTAAGAACCATCATTAAATTTCCGAAGACAACTGCTCAGCATTAGGTACGCAGTTAAAACTGCATCTTCAACTAATCCTATTATATATAACGATGTATTTACCCAGTCGTAAACTGTAAGATCAAGATCACCCTCATTCATTCAATTCAAATCATTCAATTCCAAAATGAAAAATTTACTAAATGAATTCAATATTCAATAACCTCATATTGAGAAAATAAAAATTCCTGCAGTGCAACCTTGCATTATACCAAACGTCAAAACCGACTTGACCTTAACGAAATATTAAAAACAGAAACCTATCAACTAACAAATGGCTTAGCAAGTTTCCGAATTTTATCGACACTAACTACTCCAACTATTCTGTAATTTCCATACAAGGCAGTACCAATGAAACCGGAAAAGAAGTCATAGCATTCATGCCTGATAAAACTATAAGTGCCAGCTTAAGAAATATGGTAGTCATAAAACTGCAAAGTCCTATGCCTTAATGTCAGTACTTAAATCCATTCTCCAGCATCACTCTTTCTAATGTTATTCTGCTTTAAAGCTCATTATCTTCAATTAACTGGAGCAAGGGTACTAAGACAGAAATTAATTATTGAGAAATTATATTTTCAGATTATCAGAGCAGGAATAAATTTAGTCCTAGTATGGATTCCCTCAAATTGAACCTGTTTTCATAAAGAAGTTATGTCAAATGATCGCAATTTGACATAACTTGTCATGAACAATTGAAAATATTTTAAAATTTGTTGGAGAAGAAACGCAAAACCATTGGACAAATTATAAAGCCAGCAGTCTTCATAAATCTATAAATAGCTTTTATATATTAGCCACCCAATTCCGACGCAGGGAGCAAGTATACAACTTTAAAGGATACAAACAGGACATTGCACATTCAGCCATCCTAATTTAATTAAAAAAATGCATATTCCCTCACATGTGAAAAATGCAATACAGCACAAAATCTTGAACACATGTTCAAAAATTGTCCTAAATATAACAGTCAAAGAGAATTAACTGGATATAATTACGGATCAATACAATGTAAAAAAGACCACTTAAAAATAAACTTTAAAGAATGTATAGGTAATTTATTTATTTATTTACGTCAAAAACAGTTAAAAACGTGCTATGGGGAGAAGTTAATTTGAAGTTACATTTATATAATAGTAAAGAATAAGTGCTTCGCAATAAATATACTTTGTGAGTATGGTCGAGATTTATTTTAAATTTCAAAACCATTTCATTTTCCTAAGTACGGAAATGGAATCGAAAATACATATTCTAGTGCAGGATGGATTAGGTGTCGGCCAAGGTAACAAAATACTAGAACTCGTGGGCACTATGTCGTCCTTTCACCCCTCATTATCATTATTTCATATTACATATCCCCTGGGCTAACAACCCTGGGGAATAAAAATCGGACTCGGCTAAATGCTGTTCTTCAGCTAAAATTACATGCACTTGCCACCGCGATAATGATACTGAGCCACATAAATGCAGGATGCATACATGCGTGGTCCTAGTCGGCCGATTCTCGAGCAAAAAAAAATTATATAGCATATATAAACATGAAGGTTACACGAGTAGTCATCGGAGACATCCAGCCTTCATGAAACACCTTATTTGTTGAGATAGATTGAGTAGTTCAACCGGAAAAGGCATGTATACATAACGTTTTATAAATAATATATATGATTTGTTTCACCAAGTTTTGGCCGAAGGCGGAGTGCTATATTGCTTACTCTTCTACGATGTTTTATTTCGTTCTTCGATTCGAAGAACATTTCTTCATCTAGCAGGAGCGCACGTACGCCATATACTTTAATGTCATTTAGATTCAACATTAAGTTCGTCGTTTAAAAACAGGGGAAAATTTCGCTACAAAATAATATAACGTGTTCTTTGTAGCGCCCCCCACCCCTACCCGAAGGCGATATTCACAGTTTTTACTAACTCTCTATGATATCGAATGTCATTAACACTTCAATTGAATACTTAAAAAAATATAAATCAACAAATACATATTTAAAAAAGCGTAAATGATTGGTTCTTCGTAAGAAAACATCAAGATGATTTGACACCACACCTTGAGTTTCCCGTAAAAAAAACGTGGTTGCGCCACAGCGCATATAGTCTTGTTCATTAATAATTTTCACTTCGTTGCTTACGAACCAATTAGTATATTCACGTTCCGGAATTGAAGACACCCGAGACGCCACCGAGAATCCTAAGACACACGGCGGCTGGGGCCCTCCCACCAACCGCAGCGGCTCTCCGAGGAGCCGGTGTATCTCCTTCCGAGACATCTTTCCACTTCCTCTCGGCGCGGCGCTGGCGAGCTTCACTGTCACAGAAATGAATTTCTCTTTAATTTCCCAGGAAGATTACACAACGCAGGATATCACTTTCCCGGGCGAGGAGCGCTCCCCGCCGCGACGCAAGTTTCTTACCCGCGAACGGCCCTGATGTTTAAAACATTGCCCGCGAGGGCTGATTTATAATTTTATTCCTATTCCGCGCCGAGCAGGCCCGTATTAATAGGTACAG
>BOPP01000106.1:1729849-1748145 GCA_017312745.1 Gryllus bimaculatus
CGCCGGCACCCGGCGCCCCCGACCTCCGCCCGCGCGCCTGCAGCGGGCGTGAAACGGGCATGACGTGCAAATTGCTGGACGGCGCGGCGGACATAATCTGATGGAAACCTATGGAGACTCCATGAGCCGGAGTTATCTCTGACCGAACTCCCGCTGTTCGGTCTCAACAATTTGTCTTTTAACGTCTCCGACATATTTGATTGCTGGGCGTTTGTTTGGTTGTGGTGATCTCAATTAATGCAGACTCCTAAGTGCTTAATCCTGCCAGCTAAATGCTCTCAAGGAGTTTCTGATATTGTTACAATTCTCACAATATTAGTTAAATTGTTCTTAAGAAAATTATTCATTTATTTACCTTCACACTTCATTATATTTTCTCGCCTTACTCTCTCACCTCACGTGTTAAAATAAGGACATCAATTTCTCGAAAATATGAATAATTTTCACAGAAATTTTGCGTGAAATATATGCAATTTTTAAACCATTATACCTCAAAAAGGCCCCAAATTCTTTCTTTGATGTGTTTTCTCGTATGTAGCAATGATGAAAAAATGGCCCTAATCACATTGTGGGTAAATACTGTATTTGAAAATTGCAGACAATTAACATTACAAAAGGACACTATTGATGTTAGAGACTTTTTGGTCAATGAAAACGTTTAAAAATTTAGATAATTAAAAAAATCATGTATTTCATTCAAGATCAGTTTTTGAAGAACAAATTTCATTAAGGACAAAAGTTTTATTACCAATATTGATATTGTAGGAAGACCTCGAAAAATATTTGAAATTTATCAATTTTCAATTCATAATTTTTGAAGCGTTCTTTATGCTATCCGAAGAAAAAGAGTAATAAAAGAATATAGACCTATATTTTAGAAAAAATTGAATCTGTTGTTGAGGCTTCATGAAAGGGATCTCCAAAAATCAAAACGTGCATTTCTAACCTGAGGCCTTGGGCTCATTGACATCGATCGAGGAATATCAATTTTGAAGAAAATCGTCTCAACGGATTAGGCGTTATTGTTGATCACTGACGGGCAGACGTTTTTCCGTCGATGTTTTGACTCACAAAATTGGATTTTGAGTATTTTTACGTCATGAAAGAACAAAATTTATCCATTTTTTGTTACCAGGGTCCCACAGTAAGATTTTTTGGAAAAAATCGTCGATTTTTGCCCCAGCATTACCCTTTTTCTCTGCAACCTAAATACAAAGTAATACGGGAAAGTAAAAATAGGGAAATATATTATTAATTTTAATAAAAAATAAAGATATTCAATATTTTGATTTTTAAATAACGACACTTAAGTTTTGTATTCTAAAAAGGGTACCCCAAAATGCTTCGTTGGATCTGGAAACAAGAAGGACGCATACTATATTTCATTATTCAATCAAATGACTTCCCTTACACAGAGCTCAAGAAATATATCTATTTGTTTATAATGCATTCTAGATAGAACAACATCACAGTTGTGGTGACTTTAGGCATTGCATCTTGTAAAATTTGTACACATTGTACGAAGCGCACTCGATCACGTACGTTCACCACTAAGGAACGCAACTACGTGAAAGCTGTATCTACAATTCAACTTAAGTATTTCTTTACGAACGCAACATCTAAGCCATATTTTTACTTATACTTTCATTTTCAAAAATTAAAAGTATGAATATAAAAAATAAAAGTCCGAATATCTGGTGCGTTTTTATAGATTTCTGTGGTATTTCATTGTTGAATGTATTCTTAAACATTAGATTTTAATAAAGCATTTATAAACACTTTCAAAATTTAAATACTGTCAGATACTAAGCAATAGTTCATGTTAGTATTTCAGTAAAGCAAACTTAGCTATGTAAAAATGTTCTCTAAATATCGTGTATTAAAAAAATTTATTTTGACTTGTGTGACGTAAAGACATATTTATTGACGATCATTTAAAATCAAAGATCATTCTGAGAAGACTGTACTTAGGGTGATACGAATAAAAATAGCTATTACTTATTTCTCGAGTTTTCAAAGCAATTGCTTCAAACCGTATAAATAAAAGACGTGAGTAATCATCTTCTATATTATTTCAGTAGTATGCATATCTTTTGCGGCTCTCACCCGAGATTTCTAAAGAAAGAATTTCACGGAGACGTGACAAATAGCACTTTGCCTTCAAAAATTTAAAAGAATTTGTTTGAAATAAAACGCATCTAAATTTTCATGTGAAATGCAACCCGCATCAATCAGCCCTATATATCTTTAAATAACTCCTAAACGAAGCGTTCGAGGGTCTTTAAAACTAAAATATTGAGTAGTTTGCGTGAACTGACGAAGATTATTTGCATAATTATTAATTCAAGATTCGTTCTAGCAGCAACAACTAGAAGTAGTATTAATAGTTCAGTCACGTAGCTTTCTCAAGAGTAAAAAGCTTTTTTAAAATATTTTACGACTATCACGAAGAGCGAAATCTGTCAAATAATATTGAACAAGTGCTGCAAGTATTTTTAAGGAAGTGTTGTGAATTGTTCCAAGACATCTCTCTATAATACTGAATAAATCATTTGTAAAAATTTCTTTTTCACATCAATTGCATTGTTTTTTATTTTTATTTGATATTGTGTTAGTACTATAAAAGTTACCTTTATACATTTTTAAACAAATAAATATGTTTCGTTAACAACTTTCCCTCTTAGAACGGAAATGGAGAATAGGGAAGAGTGTCGGGTTTATCATGCGAGTGTTCTCGCACAGGTACGCGGAGGTAGTAGAGGAAAACTTGTGCTATGATACAACACAATGAACAAACTTTTTAAATTAACTAAAATAAAATAGCTTTAAATAAATTAACAACAAAAATCAAAACAAGCTAGAATACAATTCTACGTGAATTAATTTAAAACGCAACAACATTTAAAATTTTAGAAAGAAAACTGGAAGTCATTCGACACTTGCCAGCGTTCTCAACCCAGACGCACGAATTAATGTTGGCGGTATCGGGAAGTCTGTATATCAATGACCAGCTGTAAACTCGTATTGTAAATAATACAGGTTTTATATTAAATTTAAGGGATCGATTCGCTAAGATACTCAATCCATAAACCTCATTTTAGCAACATTTCCATGTACCGAAATGAAGTCTATGCCTACTGAATTGTTTCTAATGGTAACAAATGGTATTTATTGCTCAAAGGTGGATATATTATTTTTATTGTTTTTGGGCTAGGAATTTATTTTTTTGAGGTTCGCAAGAACGTCGAAAATAATACAATACTTTTTTTTAAAATAAATAATTTTTCAATTTTCGCATCCCAGCCAGCTGGTGCCCTTCCCTGCAAAAACCCATCTACTCCTCAAAACCAATTCAGGAAAGTTAAATAATATTGCAAAGAGCTTAAACTTGCCCGATCTTGTATTTTTGAATGGAAAACATTACTTGACTTCCTCAAGAGTAAAAATCTTTTCTAATATTTTTGCGACTATCAAGGAATGGGAACAGCTAATTATCAAGGAACTTCAAATGTTATTCAGGAAGTGAGAATTGTTCGAAGAACATATCTCTATGATACTGAGTAAACCTTTATTGAAAATTTGTTTCCAACGTCAATTGCACTGTTTTTATTTTTGTGTGATATTGTGAAAGTACGAAGTTACATTTATACATTTTTTCAACACATAAACACATTCATTAAGAACTTTCCTTTTTAGTGGAAAAGGATAGGGAAAGGTTGGGGATTAACTTGCGAGAGTTCTCGCACGGATACGCCAATTGCTCTTATTTAGAGCAATTTTTCCATTGATAAGTAACTCCTCGGCCGATGAGCAATTGCTTACTTTTCGTATGAATAAAATTGAGAATTTGATTCTAGTGCGAAGCATTTATATCGAATTTTCGGAGCAACCTCTGTACCTAACACGGTCGACACCATCAGGAACAAAGCACGCGGTGCCGTGATGGAAAGACTAGACTACGAGAGACGCGCAGTGACGTAGACAAACAAAACAGACGAAAATCGACCAATTGCAACAGATCACTTAGTGAGCAATTACTCAGAGAGTTAATGCAGTAAATGCTCCAATTTTCACGAATCTTTTTATCCATGTGAAAAGAAGCAACTGCTTATAAGAAGTAGTAGTTGCTATTTGTACTCGTGATCAATTACTCTGGAGTATTTATTTTTATTCAGATCACCTCTAGTGTAGTCGTGGCATTGTTCTTCGATGAAAATATTTTTGAAAATTATTGAACTGCAATGAAGTTAAAGTGTGAACCATTCAGAGAGCAAAACGTTTAGTATTTTTGTGATGTGTGTCATATAACGTATTAGTACATTTTTGTGACATTTTGTACAAGTAATTTCGGAACATAGTTTTGAGATAAATGTTTATAGTATTATTCTTAGTATTAATAATAATAATAATAATAAAAACAATCGTACTGATATAACAAGAAAGTCATGTATTGGTCCCATGCTCACTAATTTTGTTTTCTGGAAGAAGAAAAAATTGTTCATTTGCGACTGTTGGGTTGAAACTACTATCTAAAAACACGTGTCGTTGGTTTTCGCCTAACCAAATCACTATTTTAATGTATTTATTATTGGAAAGAAAACATCAGTACGTGATCTGACGAACCACTTCAATGTCGCATCTCATTTCCAGGCATTGAAGCGGAGACCGCGATGCCCAAACAAGCGCGGAACACAGGTGTCTACATACATTCGCATTTATGTGCAACTGCTTTTATTCAACTTGGTATTGTGACCAATGCTACTAATATTTGGATATTTAAAAAAAGGTTGTTCAAGAAAACATTTAGAAATGTATGCGCCACAGAATTGAATATAGACACAAAGCGTAATTATAGTTACAAGGTAATAATGTTCAAAATAAAATCTCAGTAGATGGTTTGATAGTGGCATTAAAACGCTCCTGTGAAAACGCTTGTTAAGAGACATTTGTCCAAAGTGCCAGATTGTGCAACATCCATTAGTTGATCAGGTTTAGCACAAGGTAGTACATTTAACGCGAATAAAATGGAATTATACTACATTCTGAATCTGACATCGAGTGTGTAATAAATTTTTTAAAATTGATAATGACACATTACAAGAATATGGAAATGACAACCCTTGAATATCATGCTCAGCTACAATAAGAAAACATCTGTTCTGGGCTACTCAGATAGTGGAAAGTATGAGACGCAGCCTGAAAAGTGAAGGTGTTGGCTCGCGTTTTCAAAGGTTATCACTCGCACAGGTCAGACGAGTGACATGTTCTGGAACGTGGAGGCATTGTATGAAAATTTAAGGGTGGTTTGTAGAAGACAATGGCAGGAGCGCGACTGTCACGCAATGGTAGTGAGGCGAGTGGTAACTCTTATGAAACACGGACATGAACCCTTTATCCAATTGAAATGATCTCATTAACAAAATTACAACGAAACATCACGCTTTGACATTTACTGATCGTGCATCTGATCGGAGTGTGCAACCTTTCTAATGGCAAAACTGCATACATTACTCAAAATCAGAAACCTCTCCGCATAATAATAGAACAAATATAATTTGGGTTACGTATTATTGTTAAAATACTAAAATATAATTTCAAAGTACATTTGCACTGAATCTTATAATGTAAAATAGTAGATAAAAAGAAATGTATAAGCAGCATAGAATAGGAGATAAATAATTGCGAGTGCGAGGGCGGACGGACGAGGGTGCAGGCGAGGACAGAGGCGAGAACGAAGGCGAGGTCGGAGGCGGGAGCAAGGGCGAAGGTGAGGGCGAGGGCAAGGCGAGGGCGAACGCATGGGTGATAGTTTGGGTGGGAGAGGGTTTGTGCGTGGGAGGACGAGGGTGAAGGCGGACGTGACGGGGTCGGCGAGGGCTTGGGTGGGAGATGGCGAGGGCGAGAGGGTGGACGTGGACGTGGGCGTGGGCGAGGGCGGATTCGGGGGCACGCGAGGATGGGGGTGAGGACAGGGACGGATGCGAGGGCGAGGACGAGGACGGGGGCGAGGACCGGGGCGAGGACCGGGGCGAGGATGGGGACGAGGGAAAGGGCGAGGCGCGCGCGGCGAGGCGAGGGCCAAGGTGGGCGGGTGGGGGGCGGCGCGCCGCGTTCGCGCGCGCGGGCCACTCGCCGCCTAAATTCAGCCGCACAAAGGACGCGTTTCCCGGCGCTCGCCCGCTCCTCCGCCTCTGGCTCATTAGAATAACGCTACAGCGCCGCAAAGAAGACTGCGCGCGGCGCGCCTAACATTGTAAATTTAAATCTTTCGTGCGACGAGGGCGGCGCGGGGCGGGCGGGGGCGGGCGGGGGCGGCGGCGGGGGCGGAGGAGGGCAGTTTGTCGTCCGGCCGCCGCCTGCGCCCCATTACGCCAGCCTGAGCGTTCCCAAAACGGGGCGGAATCCGCCGGTTGCGGGGATTCACGTCCCCCCGAGAGCGCATAAATCGCCCCCGAACTATGAACTAACCTGAAACAGCGTAGCTCCGTCGCCATGCGCCCCCCCTCCCCCTCCCCCGCCCATCGCCACCTCGGCGGGGCCCGCCAGCCTTGTTCACGCCCGCTGCAAGCGGCATTCTCGGCCCCTCCCCCCGTTCGCGGATCTCTCCACCAGAGGACACTCACAAAATGCGTGTCTGGCTAAATTAACAACCACAATGATTAGCTTCGTTTCTGGTGTGCCTAGTCAGAAGTTAGCGGAATGTAAATGAACTAGTGACATCTAGCAGCGAAAACGCTGCTGGACAAAACAATCTCAAAAGAGCGTGGCGTGCACCCTACTCAAGAACAATAATATTACGAGAAAAAAATAAAACTTGGTACGAGTGTATCCGCTCGTAAGAGAACCTTTGTTTTGGAGGAGGCTAGCGAGAATTAGAGATAGCCGTATGACGATTATGTTGCGATATGTAAAGTAAAACTCTTGTTAATATACCCAATTAGGAACGTAATCAAGCGATTAGAAGATTGGCGAAAATTTGGGTAAGGTATTATTTATAATTGATCGTGGTTCAAGAATACAGAACAAAGCATTCGCAGAAGTGAAGCAGGTATCAGTTTGCCGATTGATAAGCCATCCAGAACTGAAGAACGATATAGGTTATTTTTTGTAGGAACTATGTGTCTTATTTGACATTATCTCAACAGTGAAGTGAGCAGACACCGAAGTTGGTTAAGTGTAATGCAGCGGTAGCTGAAATTATTGGAACGATTATTTATCATGATCGCCTACGGGAGTTTAAACTGTTGCATGACGCAAGTTCATTAGCTACAACAACCAAATTATATAAATGTACAGTACAACAGTTCCTTATGTTCCAAGAATATCAAAAGAGTTCCTATATCTTAACGCAACCCGCGAATAGCAAATATTTAACACAGTCTGCCTCTTACTTGGAGCCTTGCTATCTCATTGCCTCATCTGTGTTGTAAGCAGTGATGAACTGAGTAAGAGAAATCAGTCGGTACGCACAGTTTCAGCAAAAGGCGAGAAAAGGCGCAATAAATCTTTGCGTTTTTCAGTCAAAATTGAAACTGTAACAATGTTGTTTTTTTTGTTTTCGTTTTTTTCAACTTTCTGTGTATTTGGCTACTGACAACTTTCACATGGCCGGAGGCATCATAGTTTTCTTTCAAGTTCTGCGTGCGTTGAAAAGGAGTAATTAAAATATCTTAGTACTCAGGCAATTCAGGAGGTATCAGATTCTAGAGAGCCAGGGAGCCTCATTCATATTGTATGTCAGTTATTACATTTGGAAGCTGGCCAGGTGTTCAATTGCAACATGAGTTTTATAACGCTAAAGATATTCAAAACGTCAATTTTGCCAAATAGTGAATTTGACCGATTTTTGCGCTGATCACTTACAATCATTGGTTACTAGTTACACATTGCGAGCATACGCTTTTGTTTACTTAAGTTGACATATGCTCGAGTTTGAAATATTTGCCCAAATCAGCCATGCATACAGACAGTATGGATGGCTACTAATGCTTGAACTGTATTATTTTTATCTTTACATGTAATATATTTTTTCTTATGAATTCTTTCAACAAATGTACAAGTTTTAACACGTCACTATAAACCGTTAATTAAACTAAATCATTTTTTCATTTAAAATTTTACATTATGGAAAGTTTTTCCAAATGTTTGGGTTTCACAGGCACAACTTCCTGCTAAACCAGACGGTTGAAATTGCGTATTATATTAATTAGGATTAAAAAGCATGACAAAATCCCCCCCGAGTGATGTTTTAACAGAAAGTTTTTTGAGAGAGTTTTTAATGAACAGGGATATGCTCAGTATTTACCATCCCTGATCATTTCATTTATCCCTGATAACACTTAGTAGGTATTCGAAACAAGTAGAGAACTATTTCAGGAGCAGTAGCTGATTTTGTTCTACATTCAAAGTGAATGAACCACAGACATCACTTTCATTTTCCTGTTTCACATCAAGTTTTGAAAGAAAATCTCGACAATATTTATGGTCTTCTTCATCTCGAAAATAGCATATACGTGAATGATTTACTTAGTATACGTAAGTATAAAAACATAAATAGAAATACATATTACATTATAAGAGCGCTTCAATAATTCGAACGGCGAAAACCCGTATTCGAATTTGAAGAACAAAAAGGCTTCAGGTGAACGCTATGTGTATGAACTTATTTATTTAAAAGTATCAATATGATTTAATAATATAATTAAAACTATTGATTGTAAAAGAAATGTATGTCTTTGGTTTTAAAATTTTCAGCTTTTAAGTACTTTTCAACTTGCGTATTCGATTACAGACAAGAATTTTACGTCAAACCAATTGTTGTCTGTGTTGCCCCTGGTCTAGTCCTTAAAATGTTTATTTTGCTTCGTCATTCCACTATGACACCAGAATTATTTCCTTTAGACCAGGTACTTGGTTCTGCAACACCTGCTTCAGACCCTGTGAAGAGTCTACGTTTTATGCTGATCCCCAAATTATTCCAATATAAGCGATCTAAACATTCTTTAGAAACGAATTAATGTTCCGTCTTTGTGAGTATTTGCAACCATGAAACGTACACTAATATAACAAAAATACAAAAATTGTATTTCTGAATTATTTAAATTCTTCCATCTTTGCAAGATTATTAATCAGCAAATAAAAAAAGAGAGGCATCGGTCTACTAAAACTCTTCTGGAAATACGATAGAGTATATTGGTAAATACTCGTTATTGTAACTTTTACACATTGCTCGCTATTACAACAATGTAAAGTGTAGCCATCTGATGATATACTCGTATTGTCGTGTACTCTAACAGACTGACGTGACAAGGTGTTTTATGTATTGACTAACAAAAATAATATTTGGATCCAATTTCATTTTAGATATTACGTTCTTTTTTAGTATCTTGTTAACCACAATAACCAGTTATTACACATAATGACGCATCAATAAATATTTTATTATTTTTTCAGTTTACTTTTTCTTATTGTTTTGCATTTTGTTATATTTATGTATTCATTTTGCATCACTTTCCTGATAATTGCATTTTTAAAATGTTCCTTTCCTAAATGTTGAAGACTACCGATTATGGGAAACAGGTGTCCCCTAATTCATGGGCTGCAATGTTGGCACAACTCGAAAAATGACGTTTGGATATAAACCTTTTTAACTGATGGTTGAACTATAGATATCACACTCTTAGTAACTAGTGCATTATGGAGCGAGAATTACTAGAAGGCATCATTGGAGTTCTATTATTAATAATACCAATAATAATAACAATAATAATAATAACAATAAGAACAATAATAATAACAATAAGAACAATAATAAAATATAAAATATTTTAAAATGTGTCATTACTCGATATTCGTATTTTCTGAGTTGTGACAGATTTGCTGCCGAAGAACGATATATCAAGTTGAAAATAACATCCCGTGTTAACTTCAGCTAGTAAAAACAATTCCGTGAGCTTTCTGTAAATTCGCAAGAAAGGCCAGGCCAGAATCTGACCGTCTCGCCACTAACTAGAAAACGTTGCGTCTCCAGGACTCGCGTTGCAAACCCACACCGCGAATTAACATGGCCGCGCGCAAGTCATTTACGTGAGGAGCGATATTAATAAAACAGACGCGCACAAAGAGTTCCCGCGGGCCCAGAGGCGCGCTGTCCGCGGACGGCATGCAAACGATACCCGGCCGCCGCCGCCGCCGCCACTGCATAAATCTCCACCCACGCCATTGTTGCAGGCGGCCGCCGCCACCTAAGTGCATAATGCCAAACAAGAACGTGTATTTTAATCAGACCTCCAGATAGGATAAGTCACTTAACGGAACAATGGGATCTTAATTATTCACCATCGAAGGAGGCGGCTATTTGCATGGAGCTCCCGGGGTTTAAAGGCGAATAACCACGCCACTTTGTGTAAACGAGATATCGACAGCCCGTGATGTAACCCAGAATTGAATAGTATTTGCGAATTCCCCATTGTTATGGTAAGTAAATTATTATAGAGAATACAATGTAATTGTGTAGTTGTGAAATGCTGGGCAGCTTTCTGCAAAACCATGACTGAGATATTGAAAAAATTATATTAATTTTCAAAATAAAAATTATTGCAATATAGTTTTGAAGAAAGGTACTTACATTTTTGTCACGTATAACATTAAAGAATTTCTGAGCCTGTCGTAAGCATTATTTGACTGCAGATTAACGGTGTTGAGAAACATTAAAAAATCATTAAGAACAATCTTTATAATTAGATATTAGATTTATTAATAATTCTGCAAATAAGTGTGAGAACTAGGTGGCAGTATACACTAACTTAACATTACAGAATTTAACAACTTTACAAAATCTACAAACTTTACAAATTCACGTGAAAAATTCAGCGTGCAATCTGTCATAGAACTCCACTTCACCACACTGCGAATAATGTTTTTCGTGATATTTAAATAATCCCTCAAACGGTATGTTCTTTAACGTTATTCAAACCATACGGAACGGATTTCAATTAAACGAAAAAAGGTCCTTGAATGCTGTGTCCCGTCTAAGGCATTACACCAAACGTCTCCGCGATTCTACCTTGGCAGCGTAATATATGAAGCCATTAAGGGAATATTTCCGCAACCGCCTCGTTGCATTCCTCGCGATAAAGTTCCAGAAAGGAAGAAGTCCAATTATCACCTCTCTACGTAGCGTTTCTCAACGCGCATGCGCATCTGCATGAAATATCCCAACAGCGTGAGCACGGTTCGTGCCGCAGACACAAGAACATCTACGTGGAAGAATGCGCCTGAAGAGGACACATTCTTAAGCGTAGAGAGCCTGTTCTACATTCTCCACGATACTTTAATGATTCCTAATTCTTCAGAATGTGTACCTGACGCCGACGTTTTACAGATTGCATTAAATAACAAACGGAAAATGGTCTTTCAAGAAGAGCTGAATCCTAATGCAAAAGCGCTGCTAATGTTTACGTTGTCGTTTTTTAGTTTCCTATGCTAGACTCATGAAAAACAAGAACATATTCTATTTGTTCCAAACAATCAGTTATAACACTTATCATTGTCGGGGTTATGATTGTCATAAATACGAGTACTAGTTGAAATATGTTACAGGATTATTATTATTATTATTATTATTATTATTATTATTAGTAGTAGTAGTAGTAGTAGTAGTAGTAATATTATTATTGCTATTATTTTTGTATTATTCTAATAACGGAGGGAAAATGTGTGAATGTATTGACATCATTAAAGATGATTTTACCAAACATTGCCATTAAAAAAAGAAGTCTGTATTCAGTTACGATGATTTGATAAATTTACTTCTTTTATAATGTGATCCAAACTAATGCCATGTCCGTTCTGTATATTATCTTCTGCAATACAAAATTTCAGAAGCAACAACAAAAATATTTGAAACATGAACAACCTAACCTGGTAGATTACATGAAACATTTAGTTTTGAGAGGTCCGATGGAGGCTTTCAAATTAGTTGCAACCTCCCCAGACGCCTCTGAAGTCTTGCTGGATATCTTTAAGGCAACACAAATGTTATGCAACGATGGCAGAGTATACTTCATTTCTCAACCACAGTGCATTAAGAATTATCTCCCTTTTAGAGTAAATAAGAAACGATATTGTTTCATATCTTGCTAGGTTTATCAGACAAAAATGGACAATAAAAAATGCAGATGCATCTCTTGCTTCTTAACCTTTGGTGTTGAACTGTAACGTGAGAGCTCAGAGGGGAGAGAGATCTGAACAGTGTCTTCGGTCGGAGGACAATAAATCGATGTAAGCTATTTTTTTAATTTTCGTTTTACAATGACAGACAGTACAACGTTCAGCCACGAGGTTCTTCAGTTGACGATCCGACTAATTTTGTCGCAAAGTGTGAAGGGGGAAAATTGTTTGCACATCCCTGATAGTAATTTTGTTAGCTGAAACGTTCAACCAAACTTATTGAGAGGATAAATCTGGAAATAATCGTTAGAGGGCGATGACAAGAGTTTAGGACAGAATACGGTAGGTGAAAAAGGTAAATGTAGGAAATATTCCACCCTTATCTAATGTGAGGAGAGATATTGAAGGAAAATGAGAATTCGAGGACTGTTTCTTAGACGAGAAAGTACGTGTTGCTCAGTTACTATTTCGTAAGTGCATTCTCCTTGAAGCTGATTCAAATAATTGTGTTAATTATGTGCCATTTTCTCAATAAAGAAAGTAATTGGTTCTATTTCAAAGCCGTTGTGCAGTGTCTTCTTGCTGACAAACCGGAGAGACATTTACTGTTATTTATACCATTTTGTGTTGTAGGATTTGTAATTTATTTAACGCAGCTGAAACCCATACAGGGCAAGCGTAAGCCATTATCGGGCGAAGAAATGTAAGCGGTTGCAGCGACCGGCCAACAGACACCGAACGCAGCCCACCCGAGCCCGCGAAACACGGTTACTCGCGTGGTTTTGCGCGTGACGAGGTAACCAGCAAAAGACGCCGCCGCGGCCGCGTGGCCTCCGTTACGAGACAATGAGCGGGCCCCGAGATAAACCCCCGGGGACGCTGGAAAGTGAGGCAGGGCGAGCCAACGCCGCGCTGCACCCGCTCCGCACCGCACCGCCCGCGCGCGCCCGCCCCGCGCCGCGCGCGACGCGCGCGCGCGGCAGCCTGGGGACGGGGCTGGGAGGGGAGGAATAGACGAGGAGGTGGAGGAGGGCATGCAGCAAAGCACAAGTTGTGTCTCGGTCCTTTTCTCCTTCGTGACATTTATTCTTGCTTTATCTGGCTAGTCCTCTTTCCTGCTCAGGTGCGCGGATATACATCAGAGGATTGTTGCTGTCGAGATTTTACCGTCGGGCGCGCCAGCCGGGGCAGGGAAAGGCGAAGGAGGGAGGGTGGGAACGATGGGGAGCTGCAGCGAGGCAAGCGACTAGAAAGTGAAACGGCGACAACGAAGATGACAGAAAGGAGTAAAAGACCAGGAGTGAAATGAATGGGAAGAAAATTGAAAAATTAGTGTCAGAAGTCTATGGTAGGAAATTGGGTGTTGATAATATAGTAATAACTAATATAATATATAATAATAATAATAATAATAATAAATATTAAATATATATAATTTATAATTAATAATAATAATATAATGTCACTGAGATTCATCACTTTTGTGAATTTTACAAATCTGGTGGGAATGCTCATGTTTCTCCCAAAGCTTCAAGGGATAAGATACCACTTAGAAAGAAATATCTCCGTAGAAACCGTGTCTTGAATTATAGTGCCTCATATTTCCTGTCGAAAAAACAAATGAGATGAGATAGAAAATCATGAAACGCCTTAATTCGCTTTTTAATTACATAATTTCATTTTAATTGTATTACTTATTAATTAAACAATTTAAACTATTTATTTTGTCACTTGTTATTTTAGTATGTTTTTTTCTCAGTATCAGAAAGAAACGGTTCGTTCCACAAACTCATGACCACCTATAATATCTAATATTTACAACAGGAAAATTAGTAGAAGTATGATAAGAAGGTACGAATGAAGAGACCATAATGAGAGCTTTATACTGGAACATCTCGAAGTTTATTACATAATACAAATTTTGTGATCCTGAATAGATCGTATAACAATTTCCTCGTAGAACCATTGAATACCATTTTCAACAGCTCTTGCGGAACTCTTCCATGGAGTATTAGATATCAAAGATGAATCCCTGGGTTTCATGAGCGTGACATGGCAACCAAAAAGATTTAAGCATTACTCAGTTCCTGCTAAACGTACTAAGCGTTATCAATGTGAATCGTAAGTTGGCGATTCGGCGTAGACAAATATAACCAGCCCTCTTAAAGTAAACGATAATACTTTGGAATAATCCGGCAGCCACACACACCTATCCTCATTACTAAACGGATGAGAACAACCAGACACTCAATATCAAACTCCTAGGTGTGTAACAAGAATGTGGGCATGTCAAAGAAAAATGTCAGATGAATAGTCTCAGCGATCTAGAGATATTAGATAGTTCAAGATAGTCTCTTACACGGAATACAAAACGTAAAAATCAATACACGTTCAGCTACAAGATCTCATCTATGCCATTAGCAACCTGCGTAGTCTTTGCTTACTGTATCTGTAGGCAAAATGTTCTAGCACGCATTTCCATCAAACAGAAAGCTAACTGTCCACTATCGTGTCACTGCATTGACAGAGACGATCTCTACAATTCAACGTCACAATATCACCGCGGCTCACAATTGAGAGATCTGACGTTTGCAAAATGAAAAACGAAGTCACGAAAAAATGAAAGTATAGAATACATAATCATATAGCGAGACATGATTTCAGAACGTGACCAAAAATACTGACTTGCCAATCATGACAGTAACATAACAATAAAAAGAATTGAATTGATATTTTCTAACTCGCTTAATAGTTACTCAGGGAAAGTTCTAGTCACGCTTTCCCTACCCACTCTTTTGTGACGGAGGTGATCGAAACTGTCAAGCGGAGATTTTATTGAAGCCAACGACTGTTGAAAGTGATGGAAGGAAGGTCATCTCCATCATAAGCAGTTCCAGAGTAAAACTCCAGCGGCTTCTCGTGATGATTTTGAACTAGGTAGTGGGTCAGGCCAGCTCACACTCGCAGCGATCCAAAACACTTCTCCAGCAATGATATTACTATGTGAAGGGATACGCACCTTTGGATTAGAATAAAGAAATTAACTCTACCGAAATTGAAAAAATATCGTCTCACATTCGGTAATATTTTCTTACCAGAATATTAGTTAAGAAAAGGGTATTCGTAAACTGAAATTGAAGTACGTTAAATTTGTAATATGTCCGCAGCCATTCAGAGATTTTTCTCAGATGTTTCTCCCGTTGAAGTTCCGAATTGTTCCGATATGCAATAAATTCTCACCAACGGCCGAGTACCTGCAAGGGCGCTAAATTCGAAGGAAGGGACGGTTGATCCCGACCGACTCCACGGCGAGCGAGAACTTCCACGCGGAGAGGGCACCTGGTCCCAGGGGAAGGGGCGCGGGTGGGAGTCCGACAACCCTGCGAGGCCGTAGTAAAGTAATAAGATGCTCCTCCGACACGACTGGCGCCCGACGCGAGCGACGCGACGCGGACACGAACGAAGGGGGCGAGGCGGCGGGCAAGCGGACGCACGCCGGGATGGAAGAAGGCACGGGGCACGGGAAGCGGCCAAACTGCAGCTGGAATTCCTCGACTGGATTTTTCAGTGTCCCTTCACCTCCTTATCGACACGCATCTCAGATAGACGGGGCCCGGGGTCCGTAGCGGGGGGGTGAGGGAAGGGGGGGGTGGTGAGGGGCGCTGCCAGACGGAAGGGGGACGTGCCACCAAAAATACCATGGCCGCGTCGCGGGGCGACGGTCGAAAGACCGCTTATCAGTGGGAGCCACCCGTAACAAGGGTGTATTTAGAAAAGAAATTATGTCCGCTTCAAGTTATTTTAAGTTCCTCCCGGGGGTCCTTCGCTGGTTAGTAACGACACGCGGCGCTCGTTAGCGCGCTGGTGGCGCCGCGCGTGGTCACCGTCCGAAGCAGGAATCTCCTGGTTCGGACAGTGACTCCTCACGCAGCACCGGGAGCTAGAACACGCGCCTTTCGTTTGGGAAACAGCCTTCATACACAGTCCGCCACTTGCATGCACCGCTAGCGACGTTTCTAGAGATTTTTACGAGCTTTTTACGCCTTCTGCTACCACAGCGGGTTACGTCCCTCTACAGTGCTTGATGCTATCCCTACGTTGTCGTCATAATTGTGCCATGCGGTCGTTAGAAAACCTATTCACGTTTATTCAGTTGCAGGCTAATGTCAGTCCATTTCATTTGTCTTGACCAAAGAAAATTGATGTAAATCACGTAAAATGTTATCAAAAACACTGCGGCTCCATTACATAGCAACAAATGGTACATTTATGAGACAGGGTAAAGCTGAAGCCTGGTCAAGCCTCTTAGCAAGGTCAAGCATCTTCAAGAGAAACTGATGCGCTCCATATATAATATAATACTCTTAACCTTTTATAATAGTATTCTCGTTCAAACTATCTAGAATCCTCTAAGAACCGAAAAAAAGTCTACACGGCAATAAAATTTTACAAACATCAAATCAGTTTATTCATTAGGAATCAAATCAACACAAACGCCAGCAATTTTACAAGCGGAAGAACAAATAAAATGGGCTAACTCATCGTCAAACGGACACTACATGAGTACAGATAGTGCCGTAAATCAAGATACTCACCATCGGCAGCAGGGATTATAACCTGCAAAGTCGGCAAATTCACAAACGGCTATAGGTTCGATATAGGTATTGCCAACAACTACAGACATAGCAAGTACATCATCGATGGCCGTTACACAAAAAACAATCCCTTCAAATGAACGCCAGAAAAGTGCAGAGTTCTGTTCACCCTAGGAACCTCCAAGAAAGCTAAAACACAGGTTATCTTTTTAATCTTATTTTACTTTACATAACCGCTTGAATGTTCGGTCTGTTAGTCTAATCTAGACACCGCTACCCACGTCATGTGAACAAAGTATTCCACTCTTATTTACATACTCCGTTCAACCTTAAGAATCCAGTGGCGATTAAAATAGTTCAACATCTCTGAAAAATGACATCCTAATTAATACGTGTTGATTAACAATATTAATCGTGGATAAAAATACGAAAGTAATGTTTGAAAGCACTCAATGTCAAAAGGTGACAAGAGATTTAAAAATTTAAACCTTCACACGAATGATGATTCATCCGTAAAACAACGTCAGAGAAATAAGACATTTCCACATCATTTTAACCAAACACGAAATAATACATCTACTTAAAAACAAAAATGTTTCAACTTAGATAGTGTTAACAATATCATACAATTTTTTGTAACCAGGTATCCCCCCGTGGTGCTACTCCAACCGGGAGAAGCTCTACCTTCTCGACTAGTCTCCAGACATGTGTGATAGTGTAGTGCAATAAATGTGTGTGTGCAATAAAGGGGTCAGGAAAGGACAAGGACGAGGAAGGAAAGATCCCGCGCGATCCGTGCCACATTTTTTAGGGTACCGCTCCGATATTTCCTGGGTTTTGATACGACAAACCACGGAAAACTACCGATCAGAGCAGCCAGCTGCTAGAATTCTCCTCCCGACAGCGAGCGGCTGAATTCGACCAGGCTAAGTAGCTAGTGTCCAAAATCCTGCCGCGGTCGAGACTCGATTTCTAGGACCTCCCGGTCAGAGGCACTGCAGTTACATCAACTAATACCATTAGCCACCCTTGCCGGCCACCTTAGCAACAGACACAGCATACTTTATATCATTTAATTTAACACAAATTCTATGCCATTTTAGCAAGGTGCCATTTTAGCGGCTGAATTCGACCACGCTAAGTAGCGAGTGTCGAAAATCCTGTCCCTGTGCACACTCGAATCCAAAGACTTCTCGATCAGAGGCCTTGCAGTGACAATTGGTGGCGTTGGAGAAGGAAGAAGGGGAGGTGAAAATCACCGATCAGGGCAGCCGGCCGATAGAATTCTCCTCCCGAAAGCAAGCGGCTGAATTCCATCAGGCTAAGTAGCTAGTGTGGAAAATCCTGCCCCCGACGGGACTTCAACCCCAGAACCACCCGGTCAGAGGCACTGCAGTGACATCAACTTTGGCCCTGAACCAACTTGAGGGTATAAGCAGCAACAGATACAGCATAGTTGATATCATTTAATTTAACACAAATTCCATGCCGTTCTCGCAAGGCGTTCCCATACCAAAGAGCGTCTGATAG
>BOPP01000106.1:1748150-1776259 GCA_017312745.1 Gryllus bimaculatus
GGGGCGGCGGGCCGAGTGCTGCAATGGTCGGTGAGCGCACAGCTCGGCGCTGGCGGTGCCTGCGTCAGTTGCACGCGGGATCCATTGCACTAGGCTATCGCGCGTAATTGCTATTAATTTTTCAAGTTAATTAGCCCGTTATTTCAAATCGCGTTAAGTTCGCCGCTGTGCAGTAATGACTGTGTTGCTCCCTCTCGAAATTATTGCCCGGAATAGGCCCTTGTTTACATGATAAAACCAATTTAACATAAAGCTGAAAAATGAATGCGGCTATAAAATTTTGAAAATTGCATTCTGTTTCAAAAGCGAGTTCTGTTGCGGCGACAAAATCATGAGGTTAAAAAATAGAACATGTATTCCGCAAACAACTCAACATAATTACGTTGCCATGTATTTGTCAGATGCAGCTACGCACGGTCTACCCAGTCGAGTGAATTGAAAAGGTGGCATGACAGCAGAAGGTTCAATTGCATTTCAGTTATGTATTCATGAGCCCTGTGCTTCTATATCGCCTGTGATCTACTGCACGCTTTACTAATTGCAACAGCAGGAGTTACGGTAAACAGAACTGAAGTGAATTGTAGGAAGTTCACTTTTTATTTACCGACAAAAATCCGTTTGGAGATTACTCACTATAAGACACAAAAATTTACTGAACGTATTTTTTATAAGTACAATTAAAATGAGTAATATACTCGTATTTACTTAGTAAGCCTCTCATCATAATATTGTATGATCATTTTTGTATAAAACTACAGAAAAATTTCCACCCTAAGAAACTAAGAGTATCGATTGGAAGATTATTGTTCTAAAAAATAAAAAAAAGTCATATCATATTCGAGCGTGGGATGTCTGAAATATGTTACATGTTACTTCATAAATCTCAATTTCATTTAATATTTTTACAAATTTTAAGTGTAGATTGGCTTATGTTAGTACTCATATTCATCATTGTTAAACAAACACTCAGTGTAAATAGTAATTCCGGTAGACAGATGCCAAAAATTTGGTCACTAAATTAAATTGCTTTAAAATTTTGGAAAACCCTTCACTGAATTTGTTTAAATTCATCAACAATAGACGAGTTTAATCGCAGGTTGTTGACACATAAAATACATGTCGCATTAAAATTTGACGCCAAGGCGCTAGTCAGTGGATTATGGACCTAAGTTCCTGTAATTTTGATTGTCCCGCTATGATGATTTTAATCTTCCAGATCTGCTAATTCTTTTCGAAAAGGCTCGAACACAAAAAATGGAAGAGATCCAAAAGATTATGCAAAAACCATATGCTTCGTTACTTGGCCACCAGATTGCAGTACCTCTCAGAACTCAGAACACTACAAGGTATGTGACCGCGAGATCACAGTTTCTCAGAATTCATATACACCATAGCACATCTGAAAAAAAATAATGTTACAGCTGTCGAATGATGTGTTGTAACGTAATCTGCTGTTTCACAAAAGTTTGTTTTATTTCGTTTTCAACAGTTTTTACTCCGTTAATTCTTCCAAAATAGTGTTATAAATTTTAATGACTGGGAGTCACAATGCTGTTATTCCTCCTAATTCTCCATAACTTGACGCCAGAAGAGCGTGACACCAGTCAGTGGTAGACATAGGTACCCAATGCACTACTTCATAAACTGAAAATTGTGCATAATCAATATTCAGGTAATATCTGAGATCATTCTGAACTTTTTTGGTGTTTACGGCAACATTTTAATGATTGTCTAAGCTTACAATAATTCCAAAGGTATTAAATGAGTGGCGTACGACTATGTTTTGTAACAAGACAAGACACTATCGTAAAGGTTTGGCATTATTCCATATCATACAAAGCTCTCCCAAATCTATTTTGCTTTCGGAAGATGTAATTTATTAGTGGTTCCGGGCACGTCAACTGGTAAGGTCATTAGTCCCGTAAGTGTAGTGCATGTTTTACCGCCAGGAAGTGGCTGATTTTCCTCACTGGATGGCGAGAGACAGCGCCGGCCTACCCCGTCAGCTTGCAGGGTTTTACCTAACCCGATATCTGCAGGGAACATCCGAAACAAGCTCTAAGGTCCCAACGTGTAGTGTAGTACATGTGTGTAAGTAATTCAGGGGTGAGGTCAGAGCAAGAATGAGGAAGGAACGATCGCTTGCCGTTCATGGCCTGTTTGTCAGGGAACAGCTCCAGCATTCGGTTGGTGTTGATCGAAGAAACTAGGAAAACTACCGATCAGAGCACCCATCCGCTAGAACTGTCCTTGCGAGACCGGCTGAATAGGACCTAGCTAAAGTCGAAAATCCTGCCACCGTCGGGACCCTAGAATCTCCCTGGGAGCCTTACCGCGCGTAGTTCGTTCGCTCGGCCGCGGCGTGCGAGAGCAGCCACCAGCTGCGCCGATGATCTCCGCGGGCAGCGGTTGTCGCACACCCCATCTCCTTCCCATCGCTCGGCCCAACATTCATTCCCGGCTGTCCTCTTTGTTTCTAAGCCTCGGCGCCATATCTCCAACACATCCCCCGCGCGACCCGCATCCCCATCCTTCGGCCACGCTGACGTCTGTTCGGGTCGCCCGCCCGCCCCCGACTCATCCCGCACATGAGCACACCACTGCCCCCCGCTCCACTGCTCCATCCCCCAGATCCACGCTCTGCCCCGCTAACTCCATGCCCTTCTGCCTGCCCCGCTCCACCCACGCTCCGCCGCCTGCATCGCCCCGCTCCGACCCGTTCTGACTCCCCATGCAATGCCCTCCCCACCCGCACACCCACCCGCGTCCTCACCGTCCTCACGCCGTCCGCTCACCCGGCCTCACCCGGCGCTCACCCGGCCTCACCCCGGCTCACACCGGCTCACCCCGCCCCGTCTACCACCGCCGCCTACCCGTGCTCCACCCCGTCTTCACCGCGTCTTCACCTCGTCTTCACCTCGTCTTCACCCGTTCCCCTTCCCCCGGTCTTCAGCCCGTCTGCGCCTCTTCGCCCCGCTTCGCCCGTCTTCGCCCCTCCTTGCGCCCGTCTTCGCCCCGTCTTCGCCCGTCTTCGCCCAGTCTTCGCCCGTCATTGGCCCGCGTCTTCGCCCGTCTTCGGCGCCCTGTCTTCGCCCCGTCCTTCGCCCGTCTTCGCCCGTCTCCCCTCCCCCGTCTTCGCCGTCCTCCGCCCGTCTTCGCACCGTCTCGCCGCTCTTCGACCTCCAGGTTTCGCCCCGTCTCTCTCCTTCCCGTTCGTCCTCCGTATCCTCATCCGTCCTCTCTCTCCCTCGTCCTTCTCCGTCACTACCCTCAAGACACTCCGCCTCACACTACCTCAAACTATCCTCACCCTCTCCTTCCCCCACTCCCGCCTCCACCTTACTCTCACCAATCTCATCCTCACCGCCCCGCCCTCGTACCACTTGACCCCTCTCCCGTCACGACCCCGCCCGCTCCACCTCGCTTTGCCCCCACTCCCTGGCTCGCCCCGCTCCGTCCCGCGCGTCTCGACTCAGCCCCGCTTTGCCCCGCTCCACCCTCTGCTCGCCCCGCCCCCGCACAGCCCCGGTGCGACGCGCGCTGCCCGTCCCTCTTTTTGGTCTGCTTCGCGCCGCTGCCTCCAACGCCGCCGTACATCTCCGCCACATTTCGGCTGCCCCCCGCCCCGCCCCGCCCACCGCCCTCTCGCCCCGGCTCCTCTCCCCCGCTCTCGTCCAGCCGGCGCGCATTCCTCTTCGGCGTCCGTCTTGGGTCGATTTTTTCCCGCCTCCCGTCCGAGCCTTCCCGCTTCGCTCCCTCACCTCTTCTCTCAAATCTCCCTGTCGTTATTTATTGCGACTTTTTTTTGGGCCAGCAGATTCCTTTCATTGAGTTGTGGGTTTCAAAACTTCTACGTTTGATGCGCGACCAGCCACCAAACTTGAAGGGCGAAATTAAGAACTGTCCGCAATTCGCCTTCTTTTGATGTCGCGGGAACATTTTTATTCGAAGTCTGAAGGATAAAATAGGAATTGTTGGTAGGAATAATCAACGCGCCTTGTTTGTCTCGGCCGCATAATTCTAGATATTTATGTTCCGCACAAAGAAATTAATTGCCGGTTTTATTTCAGGCTCTACAAAATTGATGAAAAGTCTGGGCTAACAAATCTACCTCCACAATGAAGATGTAACGATGAAGAATTCGCTAACCCAGGACGTATACTGACTTCAGTCTATGGACACAATTAGAATAAATTGTCTTGCTGAAGTGTTACGTTTCCACTCTCAAGATAAATTGTAAGAAAACGTGAAATTTTCTCCAAATTTTGAACACGTCTAGGATTAATGGTTGGTTATGTTACAAACACCATTACATCCTTACAAATTTAAGGGACTTTCGTGAAAAATAACGTGGATAAATTTTAGTGATAAATAAAATGGGGAAAAAGTCGTAAAGTAATTTTCCTTATTACACCATATTATGTTTCAGTGTGTATGTAGTATTTTTATACACTCGCAATAATTAAAAACACGAATATCAAGAAAAAATATCACATAGTAGATGAAATTTAAAGAAATGAATCTGTCAGAAAACGAAACGAAATGGAAAATATTACTGATCCTATTAATCATCAAAGAATATCCCTGTGAACCATCTTATACTTAAACCAATATTCTTGAAACGAGGACAGAGGACCGTCTTTCATGAATATCCGCGCTCCATTAGCATTTTAATGAATCAATTACCACACCCATCTCATATCCGAGGCGAGAATGCGATAATTTATTTCCCAGAGAGCACTCCCATTTCCTTGGAAGCATTGACGCCGGATTCCACAATCACGTCGCGATTTAGTGCTAATGACAAACGGGTGGCCGCCACGCCGCCGCGCCGCCTGCCTGGAAGGTGAACTGCGCTGCCCGCCGGCTCTGGCACCCCAACGCCCCACGCGGAGGCTATAGACAACATATTTTGTATCCAAAGGAAATATGTGATAAAAGAAGACACGTTTTATTCACATTTTATCAAATAGGTTCAATTAAAATAATTTCTTCTAAATGTTAAGCAAACTTTTTATTCACTTAGAAGACTACCGAGTATAAACTTGTTAAAACTATACAATTCAACTTTTCAATAGTTTCTTTCTACCACTCCTGTACAATATTTTGGCCAACAAAAAGATCGTTACTCACCTCGAAAAATCACATCACTTCAGTAGCCAATAAAGCATTTATAAAATCGCGAAAATTATATTTCTTCATTAACTGAAAAGCATTTACAAGTTTAGAAATAACACTAACAATTTTAAAATACATTTCTTGACCTTCTCTAACTTACGCTTGCCAAATTTGGAGAGGTTCTGCTTAAACGAATTTTCATGAACTAGAAGTATTTCAAAACCAAATTTCTTCGCTGGTCATTAAAAGTTCTGTGGTTTCTTCAAAATGAACAAATACAGAAAGAACTTTTCATTCAACC
The DNA here is from genome assembly GCA_017312745.1 of Gryllus bimaculatus. Taxonomy (NCBI): domain Eukaryota; kingdom Metazoa; phylum Arthropoda; class Insecta; order Orthoptera; family Gryllidae; genus Gryllus; species Gryllus bimaculatus. The sequence continues at coordinate 1,753,570 of BOPP01000106.1, forward strand.
CTTCAAAAATTGGATTACAACATTATTATTGTCTTTATTACTCGCTATCTTCCTGTCTTATTTGAATATAATCTTGGCAAAATAGCAATTCCTTTTCTAAGCATGAAAACCAGTTATTCCAAAGATCTTTTACATCCTCCAAAATATGGAGTTATTTTTTTTCTAATCAAACATAATTTAAACACAAACTTCCATTGTTTGTTCGTTTGTTGAAACTTAGATATCAATTTTTTTAAAATTATAATATTAGAGGTTCCCCCTGCATAGGCCTCCAGATGTAAAGTTTTTATATTACCTTTGTAAATATGTTCAGTGTTAAAACTCTTCTAGGGCATTAACAGCGCACAAACAATTCGTTAGCCAGGATTTTGGAATCTTTTAATTTTATCATCAGGGCTAGTGTACAAAAAACAGTAAGTCATGAAGACATCAATATAAATATACAAGACTATGATATACAAAAAAATTATATACAATCTTACTAATGAATTCGTATCGAGTCAAGCAAATGTTTAGTTAATGACTGAAGCGTTGTAGTTCGCAAAATGGCAAAATCGCTGCTTCAAATTCTAATTATTTCCATTGTTGCCGGTCGTGATGATCATAGAATTTAGATAATAAGTATTATGAAAAGAAATAGATTTAAAGCTACAGATATAGCTTAGAACTAACAAACACTCTTCTTCTACTTTAAGAAGTTTTGATCGTTGATTATGATGTTCAAAAATTGGAAGCTCAGATCGATGTATTCAAGGCAAGCTTGAGTGAAATTATTTTTGCATTTCTGTATAAGTTGTGGCATATTCTGTAACAGATAAATTTACTCATGTATATTCGCTTGTAAATTTAGGAAATTACTCGTGCTTCTGGCTATCAAAATAAATGCAGATATGTACCAAAGGCGCTTTGTTTGAATTGGCTTTTTCAAGTTACACCTGAGGTGTCAGTCAGACAGGAATTGAAATATTGAAATATTACCCATTTCAAATGATGCGAAATATTACCCATTTCAAATAATGCGAGAAAATGTGCTTTTGTACTACCTCTAGTTTTGTTGTTCTCGAACAGCGTGGGTGCTCCTTTTTCGACAACCATTTTGTGTGGTTTTGCTCAGCAGCATTTTTGCTACTGCCGGCTAGTTGCATAAACGTCTCCGCCGCTCCCCGTCCGCCCTGTGTGCGCTCGCCCTGGCGGAACATTAGCCGAGGCACCCCGTCCCGCCCAGCGCCGAGTCGGGCCGGGCCGTTGTAACGCAGCCAAATTAATGCCGGGTGTGTGTGCCTATTTCTGGACAGGGGCAATTGACCATAAAGCGCCGTGTTGACGGCGCGGCGCGACTCGACGGCCGCGACCCCGAAGCAGCGAGGAAAACGCTCGTATTTAACATCGGGATTCATCAGATAGAGCCGCTGCGAGACGGCGGGGCGCATAGTTTAAGAGCATTGCAAAGGCAAAGTCACTTGGAAATGTTAGAGCTGTTGTTTTACTTGTATTTGACACAGTAAGGGATGTAATTTACAACGCTCCCCGCGCTGTTAAATTAATCTGATATTGTTGTTTTGATTAGTTAGAATAGAAATACACATACTTTAATTTCAAAAGAACACGATTTTTATTTCGTAAGAAATATCCAAAAGTAACCGAAATCAGTAGCAACAAATGTGTGGAAGTAATGCTGAAAACGTGATAAGGGTCCATACTATGACGACGTTTTAGTTTAGCAAACGATTGTGTGAAATCACTTCAATGGAAATTCCGACACTGAAAATAGTATAATGTTGATCACTAAAACGATGGGTGGCATTTGCCGAAAGATTGAAGTTCAGAAATGCTTATGCAAAATAGTTAAGAATTTAAAAAATCGTAAAATGTTTACCAAAAATTGTAAATATGATTTTAAATTGTTTACGTTGAATATTGGAAATACGTTACATTTAGTAGATGTCTGCAGAAATTATACTGTCCTGGAAAAGCGAGAGGTAATAAAATCCTGATTCTGTGTTTATTAGAAATTGTGATAATCTCAACGCAATACCATAAACTATCATTTATGATCAACTCACAAACAATTCTTACTCTTCATCTTTAGTTTTTCTGAAAAAAAAAACGTTTTTCATACTTTAGAGCCAGAATGATTATTGGCAAGTGGTATCTTCTGGTAAAAGAATCAAAGTAATAAGAAATAAAAAATATTTCCTGTATTGAAGGTAGCATAAAATGTAATATTTGATTACAATCGTCAACCGAAGCCAGCGGACAAATATGTCCACAGAGCTTACATAAACGCGTCACGTCGTGAGGGACGCCTCCCACGATAGAGTAATGAAATAAACTTCCTTAGTCTAGGCTCCCACCGTTGCGTTTGCGTTGTGGGTCACGATACGCTGAACAAAAAAAATAATTCCAAAGTGCGAACACACACAGCAGCGGGGACTCTAACCACGGATGCCACCAGAGATGTCAAATACGCAGCAAGAAATTGAGTTATTGTGAAATTTCAACAACAAAAAGTTACAGTGTTTAAGCAAGAAAAAATTTGGAAATATATTTTAAATAATAGTTTTAAGTTAAATGATTGAGTGATCAAGTAATAAAACAGGACGCATGCTCAGGACGTTGGCAGGTGGTGCAGGTCCGAGTAAGCAGGACCTCCAGTGCAGGCGCTAACCACGAGTAGACCGGGAGATCGCCCGCGGCCCCGCAAGACAAGGGGCCTGAAGAAGCGACTGATGGGAAATTACTAGTAAAAAATTAAAAAAGAAATTAGAACTCGAGAAAATCGTTATCGTAATTTATAAGTCGCGGTACAATAGTTTGATATTTCTTAAAAATTTTAATGATTTTTTTACCTTAAATAGTTAATTGCAGTCATTACTTATAAGGTAGGACTGTTTGAAATGAACCAAATGACGCAAACGTCAAGTGATTTTATTAAACACTAACTAAACACAACACATTTTTTAGCGTTTTAAGCTCACCCTGGAAATTGTATTATTTGTTCACTGAATAATTTTACTTAAAACTATTATTCAAAATATATTTCGAGAATTTTTCTTTTTTACTTAAACATTGTAACTTTTCTATTTGTTGAAATACATACAATAACTCAACATCTTGATATAACTTTCACATTTTACTTTTTTTCGGATGAGGGGCTATGTTTCAGCAATGCCCCGGATCCAAATTTGTCAAGCGGCATTCTTCTGGTATTGATGGAAGAACCGACAAAAAACTATCGATCAGAAAAGACGACGCAAGAATTCTCCGCCATACTGCGTTTGAATATAAACTGGCTATATAGCTAGAGTGGAAAAACCGCCATCAACCAAATTCAAATACTTTTTTAAAATTGTATACACTCGTATGTTTTAATGATCTCATCTTATTGTTGTCCTTAGATTGATAGAATCACTATAGGACACTCATGTCTTTTAACAGATCCCTTACGTATTAAAAATGTGTCAACACGCATTGAAGTTACACGCGTTGAAATTTGAAGTCAACGACCGGCACGAAGTAACGCGACAGAAGTATCACTCCTTCCGCCCGCCCTCGCAATTGGAACTCCCGAATAGAGCCACCAGCCCATGAGAGTTTCGATTTCAAATGAGCGTGATGAAGAAGTGTGAGAGAGCGGTGATGCTGAGTTGCTCAGCGCCGGCGCCTCCGACAGCGGCAAAGAGGGCGCGCCCCGCGAGAATCTCCACCGCGCCCTCCCACCTCTCGCCCCCTCCACGCCCCGTGCCAGCGATGCGCCGGGAACAATGGCTCGTACAAACAAATCACCCACAAGCAAAGCATGAAGCGGTGACAGGTCGGGGCACGGCGAAGGCGGGAATGGAGACGTGGGTTGAGGGGGCGAGGAGCAGGGGGAGTAATAGTAAAGGCGGTCGAGGTGGCAATGGAGAATGGAGTGGGCATGAGGTCTCGAGGGGCGAGGGCGGCGGCGTGTGGAGTCCGGGCGATTGAGACATCAGAGGAGCGCCGCGCGAAGACGACTATGAGCGAGGCGGCGCATTGACGCGCGGCAAATATTTTTTAGTCATACGGGTCGGTTACAATGGCCGCCGCCGTTTGTTTTATGAGAGCGCGGTGCGTGGTGTTTGGTGGCGGAAGGCGGCGGCGGCGGTAGCGGGGGTGGGAGCGGAGGCGGAGCGGATGGCGGAGGCGGAGGCGGAGGCGGAGGCGGAAGGCGGAGGCGGAGGCTGAGGGGAGGCGGAGGCGAGCTTGAGGCTGAGGGCTGAGGCTGAGGCCGAGGCGGAGCGGGCAGGCGGAGGCGGAGCCGGAGCGGAGGCGGAGGGCGGAGGCGGAGGCGGAGGCGGAGGCTGAGGAGGCGGAACGAGCGGAGGCGAGCGTTAGGGCGGCAGGCGGAGGCGAGGCGGAGGCGGAGGCGGAGCGGAGGGCGGAGGCCGGAGGCGGAGGCGGAGGCGGAGGCGCGGTGACCGAAGCCGCGTTGCATTGAGCGCCGCGTACGAGAGCGACCCAGGGATGTGGATGACTGAATAATGGAGTCATTCAGGACGCCATAAGTCGCGTTCCCGTCATACCCTGGAACCTTTGGCCTGCGGCAGATTGTCTTAGATGCCAAACGTAATGAGTTTCAGTATTAAGAAACAAGACTGTCGTGGGAATTCTCGAATCTTGAGAATCTCGTCCTTTTGCAGCTTGTCTGACGTGTGTTTCCATTGTGAGCTGGAGTTTATGTATACTTAAATATTTTTTGATTGGTAATAAAAAGACTCATATTAATATATACTTTAAGGAAACAAATAACTTCTTAATTTCGTCAGCCAATTATAGAGAAATATTGTTTACAGAGTTATTATAAAATCCAAACATATTACCGACCCATATACAATGATACTTGTTTTGGTTGGTCTGCTTAATTTTCCTGAAAAATGACAAATTTGGAAAGGTGACCAAAACAGATTGGGAAATAACTGTTTCAATATTTTGTCCGGTGCCAAGAAAATTTGAAAAATACTTCGCAATCTGAGATGTTTTATTTTATTTCAGTTAAGAAATATAAATAAACCTTTCATTCTTAAATTTCATTTTTAAATGTCTCAAATTGGTTTATGAAGAAAAGAGAAAAAACTGCAGAATAATCACGAATTTTCCCCCGTTGTTGAGAAAAAAATTAAATATTTAATTAACAAACAGGAGGTGAAAATATGAAGCATTTTTTTACGAATATGTTTCTAGAGACACAGAAAGCTCAGCTCGCCAGGAAGTTGTAGTTTCCATCCATTGTGCCCTCAACGCTCCTTAAGGAGCTAGGAGACAGGGAGCGTCTATATAGACGAGAAAAAAATAACACTTTTTGTAATATAAATGTTTTTTGTAAGTTGTTTCTTGATAAAAAATAATTTTCTGAAATTAACTTGCATATAAAGGATTGTAAAATACGAATTTCTGAAAAGTCCATCCATAAACTACTTCCATTCCCAACACACTAAATATCTTGCATCTGCTTTCACTGGCAGTGCACCTGAATAAAGACGTTATTTTAAAATTAAGGAGTTCGCGGAACATAAACAATGAAAACCGAATAAATTGCTGGTTCATTAGTCGAGCATATAGTAACGTACTCTCACGAGAGGTATCTTAATTTACCCGGCGATCAAGGGCAGGAAACGGCAACCCTGTCGGCCTTCAATGTGTAAATTCGAGCGGCCATACATCTTCGCAGCCGCCGTAGTCACGCACGCAAATTTACGCACCCGGTTCCCCCAACCTGCAGCTCGACACTCCTGTAATAAATAGGGCACATTTGGGGAAGCGAAGAGAGTAGACAAGATTTCATAGGACGTTTTTGGATATCTTGTTGAAGAAAAGAGTTATTGTAATTAAATACCCTCAAGCCTCTACGCAACTTACCTTTTCTTGCTGTTTTACTGTAATTTAAGATCCATCATGGCAAATATATAGACCCAAGACTCCGAAAACGATGGAAAGTCATTAATTATAGTAGTAGATGTAAGTCTGAATATGAAATCAAATATAAATTTCTGATTGTCTTTCAAAGATTGTCAAATTGACCAAATTGTGTGCCTGTTGAGAATTTTCTAATTTTCAATTTTAGATATGAATTCATTATGACTTTCTTCATGATAATGAGAATAATACAACGATCTTTTTAAAATATAGTATTTTCGTATGTACAAAGCGTGAACATGAGCCTATTGGTTAAGGCGCAACTTCCATACCTCGTACATGCGGCTTTCCAGATATCAAAAACATCACTAGAAATTAGACAAAAAGAGTATCTGACCATCCACAACTTGGTTGTTTAAAACAACTCGCATGTCTAATTTTCCCATTTCACTGATGATACGTGACATGAACTTTGTCATAAGTTTGTCTAAATAGCCTATTTGTCAAAATGTCAAAATCGAGCAATGTAAGTCCCTTAGTCATGAGAAAAAGTGAAAAAAAAACTTTTTTAAGCGAAAGTGTGACAGTTTGTTTCAAATCCCTTCCTTCGTCACCAACATCAAGTTTATATTTGCTAATATTACAAAATGTAAGCTACTTTAATGAGCGGTAAAATATAAATCGGTAATGGTCCATCAAATCACCTTCACTGTACCTTACAACAAACCAAATAAGTGTACATCCATAGAGACTAATGGTTACAAAACAAAAACAGCATTTTTGTCAATTAGTAAAACAAATCTGGAGAAGAATTCCGGCTGCCCTGATCGGTAGTTTTCCGTGGTTTCTTCGAGCAACACCACATGAATGCCGGAGCATTACCGTAACAAACGGGCCACGGACCGCGCCCGATCTTTCCTTGCCCTTCCTTGTCCTATCCTACCTACACTATCATACAATACACTACAATACACACGCCGGGAGACCGTTCAGGAGCTTGTCTTGGTTGGGGCGGTGCCCCGCTGGTGGGAGACACAAAGTAGGGGGAAACCCCGTTAGCCGACGGTAGGTCGGCGCCGGATTTCCCCATCCAGCGGGGGAAGATCACCGCCACCTCCCGAGGGAAAAAACCTGCAATACACTTACGGGACTAATGACCCTAGTAGTTGATACGCCCGGAATCACTAACAATCAATCAGGAAAAGGCATCTGAGCGTTGTCTGTGGCAAAGTAAGAGGAAATGAAAATGGAACTGAAAAAGGCGGAAAACCGAGATCGTGAAGGAAATGGAGGGCGAATTTCATACTGTTTAAATATTCATTATTGTATATTGATGAGTGTTCTGATCGTTTTAAAAGCGACTCGTTCCTTTGAATTTTCTTTCACATTCAAATAATTGAAATGAAAAACCTACAATATAGTTGCCGTTGTGGAAAACGAGTAAGCGAAAACTTCCGCAAGCGAAACTTTCGTTTCTCTTTTCGTTCTCAAATATCACACCATATTATGTGTAAAAGAGCATGGTACTACCAATGTTGTGGTCAAAACAATGCCCAGAATGGCGCCGACAAAGGTGCTTATTTAACAACCATATTTGTATCACGTAACTTGGGAGCATACTCAAGATGATGTAAATTTCCTCGAAACATGTATGCTGGAAAGGCCGTGGGTTCGACTCCCACTGTGGGCATAGTTGGTGGTCCCTTGTCTTTCATGTAGGTCTCACTGTGGGCATGGTTGTTAGCTCCTTGTCTTTCATGTATGTGTATTGTCGCAGAAGCCCTCGTGAGTCTGCTGACCATAGACCGAGGAGCCCGCAAGCGTGTCAGTATCTAGTGTAGATATTAATATGTCCCCATGAGGGTTGAAACGGGTAACCGGTGCGGATAGTCATCCCTGACTAGCTGGAAAAAGCACCAGGAAAAAAGTATATGCTAGAATGTAAAATCTGAATATAGTGCAAACCACATACTTCGTTGCGGAATACTATTTCTATTTTACCCATCCATGTGGATACACAATATTTCTGCGGTAAACATCGAGTTTTTTTACAACACTATATTGATAAACTAGTTATTATACTTCTCACCAGCAAAATTAAAATGAATTTGAGCAATGCGATTAATAGTTTCCATAATAATGTGATACTATACTAGTCGAACGTATTTCTAAATATCAAAAACCCATTTGTAAATCGATAATTTTGATATAATACAGCTGGATTAAGCTGTTCCTGTCACGCAGGACAAAGTAATTTTTTGAAGGGCGGAACCTATTACATGTAGAAAAGCCCGCAGCGAGGGTGTCAATGGAAACTGTTCACCATTGGCAGACATCATTGTGTTATATTTTATTCATCAAGGTTTTCCGTGATGTTGAAGGTTTATTTCTTTCCGGGTGCACAAAAATTTTTGATTTATGATAGTCGGAACGAATGACAATCGTTGACATGCCGCGATCATTAATCACGTATTGTCCATGTTTACAGGACACGAACGGGCTGTATGGGTGTACAGGCCGACAACGGCAAGCTGCAACATGCAGGTGGAGGGTGGTGGCGGCGGCGGCGGCGGCGATGGTGGTAACAGAGGAGGGGCGACGAGTATGGTGAAAGGGAATTGTTGTTAGTGAAACTGATTAAGCAATTCGCTGCATCAAGAGGAAGGACGAGTGGGTAAGAGCGAAACAGTAACCTGTGAATCATATCAGCAAGAATCGACAAGTTGGCTTAGTTTTATGAAGATTGTGAGGTTAGAAGCTCAAACTAAAAAATGTGATATTTCAAAGCAAACGAGAAAGGCTCAAGTAGGGAAGAAAGAGATTCAGTTCAGAAGCCATAAACACAATATCGCATCTAGAAGCAGTCGTGAAGCACTTGGAATCGAATAGGAATAGATCTATGTCGCGTGAACACATTTCGGATAAATCTACGGGTGTTGTAAGATTATCACCTCTATCATGTTTCATCATTGTCTGGTCATACATGCCAGCAATTTTTTAAGAATCACTCATGCAAAACAAAATTTAAGGCGTGGTCAATAATTACCCTGTAGAAAAGATTAACATTTATTTCTCAAATGTTGGCTAACTTGTATTTAAGAGGTTTTATTCCCTGTAATTCTTGTCTTATCGCTAACTGCACACTAATCGAAAGATATAGATGTATATAGATGTAGCTAGAATGCAGAAAAATGCATTTCAAAACTTCTTTTTTAAAAACATTTATTTACATACATAATTCTGTAATTCAAATTTAGACTATTCCGAGATAAGTTGTGATTAATGTAAACAACACAGACTCTTTGAAATTCGATATTTGTTGACTGTCCAGGTAGTAGAAAATCGATCATTATTAGTGTACTATTTCAATTTGTACACAGAAGACTACCTCCCAATGAACACAAATTCCATTTACGTGTTAGATGAGTTTAGAGGGGTTCATTTGATTTAATCAATCCTGGATATCCCAATTTGTCTTTATGTTCAGTATTTCCGTGATATAGAAACACTACATAGACGGTTTTACTGACTAAGGAAAATACTAAAATGTAAATATGATGCCAAAAACGATGAAGGTATAGGAGAGACTAAACAAATTGCAGAACGTCAATTGCAGGACGAACTGATTTGCAGAACGTCAAGGGGATCAGAACTAAAGGGAATTCTCAAAGAACTGACAATGGTAATGGTTGTTCACGAAGAGCGGAAAGCTACCTGGAAATATTTATAACTCTTAAGATTCCATAAAAACATAACTAGGGAGAAATATTGTACTTACGGAAAACGTGAGGTTCCTTCAGAGACTAATTGTGTTAAAAGTACATTCCATTGCCTTCTTTCCAATTATTAGTCTTTAAAATTTTATCAAAACTGTTTGAAATGAAATGATTGTAAGTTTGGGGTTCTGTTGTTCAATTTTATAACAGAATATAAGCTTCACAATATTTTAATATTCTACCAGTAGTCAATACCACATCTCAGTGCGCCTCAACAATTTCCTAAAACCGTTTTGTGAATCGCATTATTCTTTGCTCTGTTGTGGTGAGGAATGAGTTTCCAGCTTTCGCAGATCATGTTGTAGCCAAAAGCCGAAAGGCGTGAGCCCAAAGGCAAGTGCGAATGCTTCAGGCTCCAAGGATAGTAGTGGAGAGATTCTGGAAACCTTAGGATCAAACTTTGTACTCCACGATGCATCCACCTTTGCCTTTTGGCTCACGGCATTTTGGCTGCAACATATATTTTGAAGCACAGACTTCATTCAATCCGTTCCAGGCTTCTTCGCCTTGCTGAAGAGAACCGAATAGTTCGAAAACGATTAGGAAAGCTGGGTTTTTCATTTATCCCATTTTGCAGTGACCGCCGATTTGGGTTCAAAATTCATCCAAAGACCTTGGCACCCTACCAAAACTCAAAATTTCTTTGTGGTTTTTGGGACCCACTGGTCAAGGTGTTTTGAATAAGACACCCTTTGGCAAACACTAGCAAACATATTCTTTGGCTTACGCCAATGTCATCTTCTTCTATACGTTTTCGACTACAATTCGTCTCATCAGTCGGTGACTACAACTCCCCTCCAGGCAGCGACTGAATTTGACATAGTTGTCTAGTTAGTGTGGAAAATCCTGGCACCGTCTCGAGAGAAACCCTAGAACCTCCCGGTCAGAGCACGGCAGTGACCAAGTGATGCCCTTAGCCACCTAAGCCGGGGGAGTCGTGACCGTGAAGGCGCGTGTAGCGCTGCGCGTGGCAGCACGCGTGGTCGCGCACGCAACCGCACGCGCGTGGGTTCCCCATTAAAAAAAATAAGTGAATTCCCACTGCCCGGCGACCGCGACCGCGCAGAGCAGAGCGGAGCGGAGCGTTGCGGGCGAAAGCGACGAAGCGAAATGAACAATCGGCTCAGCGCAGCGGCTCACTCGAAAAAGCGCCGCTAATTTCCTTTTAATCAATTACACGTGCGAGCGGACGGGCGACGGCGAGGGATGGCAACGGGGGCGGTGAGGGGAGGCGGGGGCGACGGTCAAGAGGACGAGGACGTCAGAAAGGCCTAATATGTTTCTTAGACTTTTGCCAACAATTTTTTGCTTTTTTCAATTTTCTAGGTATAAAAGCTACCATCATGAATATGTTAATTTTCTAATACAGGAAAATGAATAATTTTGTAGCCCTTTGGGCCTACTTTACGATACCACGCATTCGTGTGATGCAACGAAAACATGCATTCATACTTAGTACATTTCAGAAAATATATTAACCCTTTAATTTGAATTTGATCTTTCCCTTTCATCGGACTCAATTTACTTAATTATATTTAATTTTAGTGCAAGTATGCTGTGATTGAAGGTCAATATAACATTTTGATTAAATCAGACAATTCAGTTTTCTTTTATTGCCCCTCTCTGTATTTTTCTTCTCACATCTCATGGCTCTATTTATCAACTTTATTTTCTTGATCATTTTACACCGTTTGAAATCCCATCGTTTCGTCGTCGTTTTTATACAACTAACAAGATCTTTCGAACCCATCGTGATATACGATTATGCTATTGCATGTTATGCGAATTCTCTACCTCGTCTGTTCAACGCGCTCAGTACGTAACCAGGTTCCACCGCTTGATCTTTACACATTATCCTCCACAGGACTGCAGCCTCGTCAGCTGTCCGCCCGACGCCCCCCACACGGTGTCTTCGCGCGCGCCCTCACACTCGCCCGCGCGCCGTACAGTGAAACATGCCGCGCCGCTCGGTCACCTCCGCGCACGCCGCCCTTGCCCCCCGCAAATCAGCAGCACGGGCGGGCGGCCCGTCGGGGCGGGCGGCCGTCGGGGCGGGCGGTCCGGTCGAAGCGGCGGGCCGTCCGGGCGGGCGGCAGACCGGCGGGCGCGGCAGACGGTGGCGGCCGCAGAACGGGGCGCGGCGGCGGTGCGGCGCGGCCGCGGGCGGGCGGCGGGGGGCGGCGGCCGGGCCGACGGGCGGCGGCGGCCGGGCGGCGCGGCGGGCGGGCGGGCGGGCGCCGGCGGGCGAATCGGGCGCATCGCCGGCCGATCGGCGATTCGCGGCGATCGGGCGATCGGGCGATCGGGCGATCGGGCGAATCGGCGGCGGGCGGGCGGCGATCGGGCGGCGGGCGATCGGCGCGGCGGCCGGGCGGGCGGAGCCGGGCGGCGGGCGGGCGAGTCGGCGCGCGGCGGGCGGCGGGCGGGCGGCGGGCGGGCGGAGCGGGGCGGGAGACGGAGCGCGCGGCGTGTGTCACGCGTAACCGCGGCAACGACGCAGCGCTCGACCGAACGCGCAGCGCTTCACCCGCCGCGCGGCGTCCTGCGGCCGAGCGCGGGGGGCGGTCGCGGCGGCGGCGCGGGCGATGGCGTCCGAGGCTGCGCGCGCGCCCGTCACACGCCCGCCCCCAAGCGGGATCGCCGAGATCAGCACGCGCGACGGCAGACCACGCAAAATGGACGACGCCATGGGGAAACAATTGAAAAGGTAAAGGAGACTTTTGTGATTCAGACACAAGCAGCCGCAGAGCAGTAATTCGAACGGGGTTCGCAATGAAAGAGGTTGGGGAGGAAAGGATGAAGAAGTGAAAAATTACATCAAAAATAGACGAGAAAAAGCGAAGAATGGATACAATTGATAGATATATTTGATTGATCATTTTGTTTCCGGGCGTATCGACTGCTTTGGCCATGTCCCATAGGGAGGGAAAGTTTTATTGCGTTTATTGCATAGTGTGTCGGGACTCCTCCGCCACTGGAAGGTGCGAGATTCGATGCTAACCTACACTTTAGCTTTTGGGCGTGTGCACCCCAACACAGCCACAATCAGGAAAAGCTCTTCCGACTGGTCTCTTGACATGTATGATAGAGTAGTACTTGTAAGTATAGTGGGTGCCTGGGCGTGTAAGGGGAGAGTAGGAAACAAGGATGGAATAAATATATATAACGATAATAATATAAAAATAAATATAAATATCGCGAACGGACTGTAACTTACTTGATAAAACACTACTCTGGCATTCACCTGATACCAATGGGACACACTATAGATAACTACCGGTCAGAGCATCCGGCCTCTACAATTCTCCTCTTTCGCGGCCGAATTCGTAAAACCTTGGGTCGCAAAACCACGACGTCGAGACGCGAACCCTGGGACCTCCCTGTGGGAGGCAGATCGCAGACGAGCAAGAGGGGAGAGGGCAAAGCGGCCCTGCGTTGGGGGCGTGGGCGGGGCGTGGGTGGCCGCAGAGTGGACAGCGCGTCAGTCGCACCCGAGCGGGCTGAAATCTCCATTTAGATTTATTTAGTCAAAAAGCAGTAGAAACTGTATGTGACATATGGGGGAGAAGATTGTCTGCGCACGTTTTCTTGAGTTCCAGAATCCCTTCCCGTCAAGAAAGTAATTTTCATTTTAAGTTTCGAATTAAAAAAAGAAAGATATGTACTACTTATTTTTCGAACCTCCCGCCTTTTATTTTGATAGAATACATACTAGGTATACTTATGTGATATTGTAGCCCCTCCAGTTTTATATTAGTTTCAATAGTTTTATGTAAAAAAAGAAACTCAGTTTTTATGCACATTCATTACAATATGTTCACTTCAACCCTCTAATAAAATACGACCATCGTATGGCTTCATTAATGAATAACTTCTCGTACAATATATAACCACGAGACTACATTAATATTCAGCTCAGCATAATAAAACACACATTTCTGATTTACCGTTAATATAACTAGCACACACATTTTTTATCATTTGCTTAACCCTCCAGAAGGTTATTAGTAATATCAACGCATTCCCACATCATATGAATGGTTAAATTGTGAGAAAACGTCTGTTCATTCATTCTGCGTCTTGGCGCCTCTTAAAAATATGGCTGAGACAATATTTTCTGTGTGTAGGTGATGATTTTGGAATGATGTCAGACTACATCGCCTCGGTGGCCATTTCAACGACTCTCTTTGCTCAGCAATTATGGAGCGCGAACAGGAGAAACGCATTAACTACGAGATTCGTTAGGAGCTAATTTTCAGTTTCGAATCCATTCAATGTAAATTTAAACTCACACGTATACGCAGTGAGGGCTGCTCACATGGGAAAGATATTCATTGAAAGTGTTTATTTGCATCCTAATTTTCAACACCCCGGATCCGGAAACGTAGATTTGATCAGCTCTTAGCCGTGAAACAGAAATAAAGTGTTTGCATTAATTCCAAAACACTTCTATTCAATCATCAAAAAATATTCCTCAAGTGCAGTATCAATATTTTCATCCAGTTTGATAAATGGATGAACGACCCAATGTGTACTCAGAGAGACTCAGTTCTTCAGCAAGTCAACAATCATTATTTTTAATCCAACGAAACTCTCAAGATATTTCAAAGATTTTGTCTTAATGGTTTTCATTAACACTGTAAACGAACAATATTATGTTAATATTATTGTGTACATTAAGCAGAATATTTTTTCCTTTCTCATCATAGTTTTTCCCATCTCATCCTTCTCATCATATCGTCATACAATTTCACACAACTCCAAACATTTTTCACTTCATCGACAAAGCACTAACATTCAACATAAACATAATATTCGTTTTATACATTCACTTTATTCTAAAGTGTCTAGTAGGCAAGGTGTACTAACTTCGTATAAATGACGTCGATGAATCAACCCCTGAGAAATTAAATTTTTCTGTAATAGTTTTTAAACTTTTATTGCCCATTTAAAAAAAATAGAAATACAGGTTGCAGCGCTTTGTATACGTAAAATACAATCTTTGAATTCAGAATTTAAAAAAAAAAGTCGAATAGAATGTTGATGTGATTCAGAATTTGAAAGATATTGAAATAATTTACCTAGATTCAAAGTTAAATGCTGCAGACTTTTGGCCTTTGGATAATATTGTAGATTACTTTGTACTCGTACCATACGAATAAACTGTCAGTTCTTTCCTTGATTCGGTTATTCAGTGTCAACCTAACTCCTATGGTTCTTGTTAATATCAGTTAAAAATTATTTCAGTATTATAATTTATTTATAGTCGTTTCAACATTGTTTACACAGAATTCTTGTGAAAGTATTTTAGTGCATACACAAATTTGTTATGCTAAATATTAGTAGCAGTCAAAATTACTTTTTCTTTTTAATTTATTCTGCTTCAAATATTCATCTCTAGAATTTTATATTAAAAAATATAATTTCTGCCGAGAAAGATCACATTTTTTTTTAGAAAAGGCTGAACATGGTAATAATTCATCTATTTAAACCTTAGTTAAAATATTATTCTAAATTATGTGAAATAACACAATTTATTCAGGAAGACTATAATACATACTTGCAATCGGATATGCTCAAGCTTTATAGACATTGAAAATCGTGGAATTCAAACTAAGAATTCTATAATTAATATTCCGTGTAGGCAGTAGAGATATTGTGGTAATTCGTAGAGATATTAATTAAGGATTGAAGAGGGATCAATAAAAAAGTTTATTACAATATAAATTTCATTTAATATATGAACATCTCCTCCTTCAACTTTCCTAGCAAATTACGGTATTCTGTAGGATATACAACATGTGGTGTCAACTTAAGATCTACCTATTTAATCCATGACACGTGGAGCTCCTGAAGATGGGATAAATTAAGTCGCGGAAAACGTGTAGGGCTGTTCATTTTTTATATTAAATTTATATTGTAATATACTTTGTGCTTGATATCTCCTCAATCCTGAATTAATATCAGTGTATAATTTAATAGAACATCGATTGAAAATTGCTTCTACTTCGGCAATTGAACAGAGGCCAAACGGAATAAGCAGCGAGTGTCGCCGCGCCGTCGTGGTCCCTTTCGAGGGCGGCCGGTGGATGGGAGGGGGGGGGGAGAAGGTGCGACCTGGTGAAGCAGTAAACCTCACGCGTCTCACGCCGACGTCGCGCTGACATGTTTACGGCAGCAATAATTCGGCGAAACAGAATAAAACTTGTAAATGAGTATAAATAGGAAGCACCCCCTTGTAAAGCGCGAGCCCGGCGCACACGTCCCCGTTACAATACGATCATTGCGGTGCGGCTTAATGTTAACGCTCGCACGCTTAATGAATTCTGCTTAACGCCCGAATGAAAAGATCCGACCCTTGCCACCGCGCCGCGGCGCAGGAGCGAAGCAAACAACGGCCGGGCGCGGACGCGACGTAAATAACGAGACGTGCGCTGCAACGTCGGAGCAAAGGCTGTTTAGGGATAAATCGTCAACTTCCTATATACAAATATTTGTACCCGAAAGACTCTTAAATTTCGCTTAAAAAACGGTTTAATAAAATTTCGTGGTGTAGGCTGTCACAGAACGGCCGTTAACTTATTTAATGTGCCGGAATACTCGTAGCCAGCGTTTATAGGGCTCCTGTCTTACGGTGAAATTAAACCGTACTAATTCGTGGGGACGTGCTACCTCAGAGTTATCTGGCGAGTTCACGAGTAATGGGTGCTCACAAGTTATGGTCTATGGACTTTTGTCCACTACTAGAGAGAGAAAGGTAATCTACCGGAGGACACTCATATGTTAGGGACAGATTCGGGCTACACGCTAATATTAAGAATTCACCATGAATCAAAAAATACCTTACTGTGCGTTCAGTAGAAATACTTAAAAATTGAGCTTTCTATAACATATTCTCAAGAATTAAATAGTTTGTTCTATCATCCAGAGTTGTGCAGCATCGAAAATATATGTATTTGAAACACGTATTTTTCATACTTTTGTAATTTTTATTTGGTATCGAAAATACATACTTCAAAATGTATTTTCTTTTTGTGTCGAAAACTGATAGTATTTTGTATTTTCAAAATGCGAAAATATTTTTATTGATCCGCCGTTGAAAATTTGAATTTAAATATACAGTAAGACCTAGAAAACACAAACTTTGATAACTGGAATTATTAATATTTCGAAGCAATTTTTCATCCATTGCTTTAGTATTTGAACGATCGTTTTGATAAACTTTTTGTTATTCGAAGAAATTGTATTTCCGGAGACACGTTGAGATATTGATTAACCTATTTTGAAGACTATCAAGAAATTTGGAGCCATTGTTTTAATTTTGAAAATGTCCGATGGGTATCATAAGGTATCATTACAGGTATAGTAAGTTATAACAGGGGAAGAAATAGTGCAATTTTGTGTAAGCGAGGGCACAACAAGGGTTTTTCTGTCGAAAAATCTTTAGTTCCGCCGCACGATTACAATTCTCTCTCTTTACTACGAACACACTTTAGTATTGGCGACATTCAGTACAAATGTTTATGCTTAATAAATGAGTAAATAAAACAAATAAACGTTTAAATGATTCATTATTTCTCTTTTCTTCCTAGATTTCATTATCTATCGCCTTTGAATGCATCTCATTTCGACATTTTCTCTTTGGGGTTCTTGTTCTCACTGTCAAAAATGACCCTTCCACAAATAACCATAGATCTAATCCTCTTGAATCTACCTATAAATTGCACGGAGCCTAATAATTTCACTCGTATCTTCCCAACATCCTCCCTTTCTCCGACATCAATAGCCCCCGCTGTGCGTTGCATGGCGGCAGCGGCGACCCACGCAAACCGCTCGGCGTTTGTTTTTAACGCGACGCTCCTGCACCGGAAGCGCGGCCGCGCCGGACGTCCGCGCGGGCAGGGCTGCCAACGGCGCGGCCGCCGGACGCCGGCGCGCCGCCCCCGCGTCTAAATGGAAGCTGCAAAGCCTCGGAAATTAGCCATCAAACACAATATTTGGCCGCGCGCAAACTAATTAACGGGGATTGCTGGCGACAGGGCGAGCGATAACACGCCCGCCTAAATGCGCCCGGATATCCCTCCCGAAACCATTGAACCGAAAAGAACTTACTTTTTAACCCTTGTTGCTCGGTAATAACTCCTAATTAGTTGCGAACACGGGTACATAAACGTTGCTTAAAAAGCACGAATGGGATAATGATGTCCATCACGGGAACTAACAATGAAAGCTCCAGGAGAGAAATTAGACTTGGCCCGAGTAGTAAATGTTGCAAAGCCTCTGCGTGTGATTTTGTTAGCGGAATTAAAGCGACTGACAGCGAGAATATTGGAAAAAATCAAAGGCAATTACTTTTCATAAGTTGCACTTCACATGATGAAATCGATTGTCAATGAAGTGAAATTGCTGCCAGTCAATATATGAACGGAAGGCCATTTAAACACATCGTGGAACGAGAGGAGAACAGTTTTTTTTCTGTGCACATAAAACGACAGAGCAATGAAAACATTGAGAAGCATTGTTGGCTGTCATTGAACGAGAATTTTAACATCGAAGTCTCTCCAGCTGACAATTAATTATTTCAAAGTTGTCAACCCAAATAAAATGCATATAATGAATTATCTCACATTGTAATCTACACTATAGCCCTGAATTGAAATACAAAAAAGAACAGTGAATCGAAAGAACCAGTATGTCATCCTGCCTCATTTTCTGTACTGATTTTATATCTGTAATAATTGAAAACATACGTCACTAAATTAAAATTTTCAATTCCGTTCTATAAAATATATTTTAAGATCAGAATGCTAGTATTAATACATTGAATTATATTGAATTCCGAAAATGTAAAAATTGTGGGAGAACCGTAGCATCTACAAGTCAGCGAAATATCTCAATCGCACATTCAGATAACTCAACCTCGAGGTCTCGTAAAAAATAAGAAATCAAACATTTAGTATAAAAGTGCATTAAATACGGATGCAATAGCGTATGGTTGCGAGTTCGTCGCCTTAAACATTGTCCGTAGTCCAGGACGTTCTGCCTTAGAGCCCTGATTGTGACATTCGATTGTGATATTCATAACTGGATTAACGTCTGCCACCGTCTGGACGAATATCCTAAAATCAAGTAATAATAATAATAATAATAATAATAATAATAATAATAATAATAATATTCGATGCTGAGATTCATAACTTCTCGTCATAAGTCTGCCGCCTCTCTCCATATCTTGATTTTGCTAATTGCCTCACTATCTCTAAGATCTAATGCAGCTTGACTACCTTCAAGTGTCTCTCATCTGTGGTGGAACGTTTTTCCGGCCAACTCGGTCCAAATTCCTCTTTGGTTTTCTCGCCTTAATAATCATAAGAGTGATGCTTTGACTGGATATGTCGGATGGCAACATTGTGTAGCGGCTTAAATTTGAATTGAACGCGCTTTTGCCGTAGCAGGGGTGCGGGGAGTGGTGCCTATAGTGGTTTTTCGTACTAGTGGGCTGTGGCGAGCTCCGCGTCTTCCTGCGTCTTAGTAGAACACAGTTTTTGTTTCAGCGCGCTTGCCGCGAATATCACCGAACATTGAAAACTGAAGAAATCAAGGGCCGGAACACATTGAAGCACTACCCGCAAGATACTTTTTTTGTTTCCGCAGTGATACTGAGTGCGTAAGTCTTCAGTAACGTTCCCATACCAGATCCGCTATCTACCTCTTCTGTAGACTTCTCCGACCTATAACCTTCGGGTTGAAGGTATTTTTTCCGAAGGCTTCCTGGTTGCTTGAGAATGATTGGGACACTGTTTGGCGATAGTATCGTTTCCTTTCCATGAAGGAATTTCATTTCCAGGATGTATTGTTCCTACGTTCACTATAAGCCGAAGGCTCAGTCTTACACTATATACCAAATCTTCTCTTATTACTTACCATTACAGTAATGTAAGTAAACGGAACCGTAACGAAAGTCTCAACTAATTCGGAAGTTCACTAAAAACGGAGTGCGACTAAAATATTAGAATTCTCGCGGCCGTTGGGTCGTGGAGGGAATAGCTGATGGGCACGGTGAAATGGGTCAGACTAGAATGGAGATGGGGTAGGGGCGTGGGCGGAGAAGGGCGGGGAGTAGTGTAAGAACGCGTTGGTGACGCGGCATCGGGTGGGGCAGTTGGTCGAGGGCCTGGTCTGTGCACTGAAGATCCCGCCCCGTCGTACCTCGGCATGCGTGTGGGTTAGTTGCCGGATGTAGGTGAGGAGGGGATTGCAGGAAAGGGGGGACGGTGTAACGTGGGTGAATGGTTAGGAGGGGTGGACGGTGTGTGAAGGGGCGGAGAGCGAGGTAGAGGAGTGGATGAGGCAGTGTTGGTGTGTTTGTGGTTGGGTCGAGGAGGAGTGGGCTGATGTTGCAGACTAGAGTGGATGGGGAGGTGCATCGCGAGAAGGGTGGCGTTGAGAAGAGGGGAGCGGAGGGAAGTACGCGGGTGGGTGGGGGTTGGTGGGTTGATGGGCTGGGTCGGTGGGGCGGAGCACTGGTGTGTGAGGCAGGACGGACGGAGGTGGGGGTGTGTGAGGGAGTGGGCTGATGGCAGACTAGGAGTGAGATGGGGAGGGGGTGGCGCGAGAAGGGCGGGTGGAAGTAGAACGGGGTTGGTGGCGCGGGGGGTGGGTGTGGGGTTGGGTCGGGAAGGGGTGGGTTGATGGGGTATGTGCGAGATTAGTGTGAGAGAGGCGGATGCAGGAAGGGTGTGAGGGCAGGCATGGGCTAGGAGGTTGGGTGGTGGAGGGTGGGCTGACGGGTCAGGACTGGAGTGAGATAGGGAGGGGCATGGCGAGAAGAAGGCGGGTTGGAAGTGGAGCAGAGGCGGTGGGTGTGTGAGGGCGGGTGTGAGCGAGGGCGGGGAGGCAGGTATTGGGTGGAGGTCCTGTGCGCGAGGGGGTGAGGCTTCGGGGCAGCGCGGAGATGAGGCGGGGAGGGTGAGTGTGGCGGGCGCGCTCTGCCTTCGCTAGCCGGCCGTGCGGAATAAGTACGTAGGCGCCGGCGCGCATGCACGGGAGCCGCCGCCGCCCCGGCTGCCGGCGCGCCGTTTGGGGCCGCCTATTCCGGAGGGAATTTATTCGAGAAGAAACCCGGGCCAATAAGATCTGACTGAATCGCCCGCGGCCAACTGGAAGCAGTTGGCTTTGGAACTCGCCACAAATTAGGTTAGCCTTGCTCGCCGTATTAGCTCCAATGTGGTTTATATTTTTTGGCGGTTGCGGGATTTATTCATCATATAGAATTTAAATTGTATTAAAAATAACCTCCATTAAATATATTATAGCATACGGTGGGTAAAGTTCATATCTAGGTTATGCGTCGCACGTATTTTCCTGGTAAACATAAGTTTGAGTTACCATTGGCATATGTTTTTGTTTATTACGGTAAACCTTTGGAAATCTATTGGGAACGTTTGAAGGGGATCAGTCTGTAAGTTAGATAGATAGATTATATTTCATAAGCAGGTAAGGTATACAAACCTGGTGGCAGAAACGAAATTTTTCTTGTGAAGCAAATAAGTGGGGACGATCAAAGTAGCCAATCTTTTTGGAGTAAGAAAAATCCCCAAACTGACAAAAACACAACAAAGTACGGCAACAGACATGGCAGACTTATCAAAACAACTAGAATCGGAGTTAACAATCATTCAGTCATTGCACCGATTCTGTTCCACAATACTGAAATGTTAAGAGAAATAATTCGATAATTTATAAATATGTTCTTTTTATTATTTTTTTTTTCCACGTGGAATATTATTTTAATTATATAATGATTTAATCAATTCTTTTTATTTGTATGATTTAGAAATAATTTCTTTTGAAAAAAATATTGATTTTTTTAAAACAAATGGTATAATAATTATTTTAAAAATGTGTTCACGAAATACTTGAATTGAATACAAACTTGGAATTATTTTTTTTTAACATACAATCGATTTGATTACGTAGAGGTTGAAAGTTCCCATTTGGCTGCAAAAAAGTTGCTCAGTCTACTAAGTTGATACTAGTTAAAATACTAATTTGACGGTTATTTCATACGGGCATTGCGACTTAGTCAGGACTTTACTTAATATCTGACGCTACTCGCAGGAACTCTCAATTAATTCGAGAAGATGGGGAATGACCCTATGGGACAACCGCAGGATTGGCCGGCTCTAGACAGTATAGACACACAGGGAATGGGGCACATATTACCGGAAGTGCCGGCACTTTTGAGAAGGGAAGTCAGTATTTCTGAACAATTCTGGGGCGATTTTTTTTCGGTTCAGTAGATTCAGGAGGGAGTATCCGGCAATTCTTTGCTTGCCGTTTTTTAAATTCACTGGCTCTTTGCATCTTCCTGAGAAATTGATAAGAATTGAATGTTATGCAGTTTGGCTTTGCAAAGTCAAGGCAGTACCCCAGACTTGGATGTTTTCTTGTTTTTTTTTTCATCGCTTATGGGCGTATGCCGGGAGGTCGCTAGATTTTGGTTCTCCACAGATGTAAAATATACAGCTTTGTACCTTGAAATGTGAATTGAATTGAATGTGAATTGGAATTTGCCATATTTATCGTGGGCGAGACTCAGGCCATAGGTCTGCTCTTTTCCGTTGACACGCAAAATTTCTACTACGCTTCTTTCAGCAACTAGGAAGGAGAGAGGAAAGAGAGGTATTTCTTGGGCGAGAACACAAGCGAATTGAATTTTAGCTCAGAAGAGCGTTACATTAGGCTTGATGAATGCTTTTCATGCCAAGTGTAAAATCTACGAACATGGGACCAGCCGGCTTTACTTCCCCTCCGAAGGGAAGGCACTACGAGGATTTTTTGTCGCCCTAAGCTAAAAATCCACGGCTTCGATCGGGTTTGAACCCGCCAACTTGGGTACACCTCTTACTTGACAGGGTACTTCCCTCTTAAAATGTTACTACTCTAAATGTATGTAAAATTCAGTGGTTAGGCGGAGAAGACTGCAGGGCCTATGGCCTTAGCTCGCTATTAATAGAAAACATTATTATTATTAT
>BOPP01000106.1:1776284-1787634 GCA_017312745.1 Gryllus bimaculatus
TTCGCATCTACGCTCCCGCCACTTTGCAACAATGGAGCGGCCGGTCACGGGCCCGCATAAGGCGCGCACACGACGTGAAATGGCGGATGCAATGGCGGTCGCCCTTTCCCTCCCTCCCCACGCCCCGCGCCACCAACGAAACCGCGGCCGCCTCGTCGACGTGAGAAAGGGAGCGAAAGCAGGCGGGGGAGGGCGGGCGACAACACGCGCGCCCGTCTTTTCCTTCCCTCGCCGCCCCTCCCCCCGCCCCTGCCCCCGACCTGCCCGCCCCGGGCCGCACTGCCGCGCTGCGGAACCGCCTTCGGTTTTGTGCTTTTGTGCGGTGTGCATACGCGCGTCCTGTGGGCCAGAGTGGATCTACTTTACCGCGCAGCCTGGCTGAGTTGTGTTGGGGTGATGTCTCAGGGCTTGTTCCGTGCGACCCATTAATTCATTCGCGCACTACACAGACAACTCTCGTTACAGGTTTTAAGTACATAGGGCACAGCTTCGAAGGCGTAAAACAAGCATTTCCTTCGGAATGCTCAGGGAGCGCCATTCGCCAAGGCCCTTACGTTTCTATAGGACTCATCCGTTTATGAATTTTTGATTAAGTGTTGGCTTTCTTTTTTCTTTTCTTTGGTTTTCTTCCACGAAAAGAATTCATACACTTGAAACCTCAGGGCCCAAAGAACGGCGTACAGATCCCATACTCATTAACCGTTGAGGGACAGGGCGTTGACAAGCTCATGGGTGCCTGCGTTGCTACTTGGCGACACGGGTGACTGGCATCCTTGCATGCTGTCGTGCGCGGGCGATGTTTTGCGATTTCCTGGGCGGTTTGAATTCATGCGAATGGGGGAACATGGCTTGCTAAATCCCGGTTCCTCGGCGCAGGGCCGGGACGCTCCTGGGCCGACTTGCGCGGGCTCTTTCACTCTGTTCATGTTCCCGCAGATGCTCCCGCCTGATCCTGAGAGCTACCCCCGCCATGCTCCCAGCGCTCCATGTTGACAGGTGTTGTCATTCATAATCCCCTTTCGCCGCGCGTATCCATATATACGTCATGGAATTTAAGAGCTCCAAGTTGCATGCTGCTTCCTTTATAATTGATTTTGAGCGATGCAGCGTAGTTTCTGTTTGCAAAATTGCAAGTTTTTCCTAAATTTTCTATGCAATGTTGATCAGTTCCGATGTCAATTCGCTGTTCACTCATTCGCCATCCTCAATGGCATTGTACTTATAAAATAATTCAGGTTAAATTAAATAATTCATTAATTAGTCAGAAAATACATGTTCATTCGCAAGATAAATGAACTTTCCAAAATAAGGCAATCCCATTCTTCTCAGAGAGGATGTTTTTATATATGATTTCATATAACATCTCACACGAACTATCCATATGAAAATAATACCAAACAAAATTAAGATGTGTTCTTCGAAAAAAAATATACACTCCGGTGTATAGTGAACTTCTGGGCACTAACATTTTTGGTCCTGAGGTTCACTACATTCGATCGTTCGAAAAATTAATTGAATTTATTCACAATGATGATTAGTGAATTAATATTGAGATTCAGAACTTCTCCAGAGTTCGCCTCTCTCCATACTTGATTTTGCATTGCCCACTATCTCCAAGTATCTTAATGCAGTCTTGACACCTAATGTCTCTTCCACTGTTGGGGAAACCTCCGTCCACTTTCTCTAAAGGGGGCGGCGCGGCGGCGGCGTGGGGGCGGCGCGAGGCGGAGCGGGGGCGGAGGCGCCTGGGTGCAGGGCTGCGGTGCGGACTCAAACGGCGCGCGGCGTCGCACCTCCTGCAGTGAGGGGAATTCAATACAACGGGGTCACATTTCTGCCTACGGGACGATCGCACGTGTCAGATGAACGTTCTACATACGTAAACGCAGTGATTGATTAAGAATTTTTAAGGGACGACATTTTTAGGGATTTAAGGAACCGCAACTTAAGAGCAGAGCATTATTTTTCCACGAAAACTTCACAAGTTACAGAAAAAAATAGCCACCACAATTCTCGGGGACACATCTCACATTCTACTTAAGAGGCGACCGCCCATCTAAGATGAATGATCTACATTCGTAAATTGAATGTTGTATTAACAATAAAGGAACGACAACTTAGGAGCAGAATACTATTCGTCCAGGAAAACCTCACACGTTACAGAAAATGATTTGCTTTCTATTGACCAAATACAATATTTCATGGAATTCAGAGAAAAACTGCCTTTTAAGTGGTATTTTGTATATAATGCACACATTCCTTCAAACGCGTCAAACAGCACTTCACCTATTGTCTATTTCTGTGAAAGAAACGGATCAGATATCAAGTAAACAAAACTTACCATACATTACCTACTTGCTGCCTTTACTAGAGTTGGGTACAATAGGTTCTTGTCTTTCACATAGCATTCACTAATATGGAAGTAATAAAATTAGTTCATTACACAATCTCAGACTTAGTAAATTTATTTTTAGAAATTATTTTGTGTGTCTTTGAAATGTCTGCTTTGAAAACAGCGAACATTAGCGACGTTTTAAGTAGGATCCCGTTGCGTAATGGTTAAGGTGGCAACGCATGCTGCGGGGTCTTCGGATTCCAATCTCGCCAAAGTCCCTATTTTTCTTTTGTGTTGGGGCATGATGGGGTCTCTCTGAACCACCATGCCGCCATTTTAAAACCTAAAACTTTCCCAGTGCTCCCCCTCTCCGAATGTTGTGATGTGTTGTGATTGCCTGCGAATCATGGGGAGTAAAGTAATGGGTAATATAAGTTAAGGGGTAATATTGTGAGATGTAACGTAAGGTAATGAACCTAAGGAGTATGTGATGGCGTGAAGGAAGTGGAGAGCTAGAGTATGTGCATTGTGCATTAGGGTGTGAAAAGGTATTGAAATGAAATGAGAGCAGGAAGTGTCAGTCGTGGCCAAATAAGGTTAAAAGACGTAAAGCCCCAACGACGATAATATTTAAGTAATAATTACCAATTTCAGACCAAGATGTTACAATTCTGTACACGAATTTCTTATTGCAGTAACTATTGATCTCAAGGCAATTCAACAGCGCATTCGCCTCGTAAACCTTTTGTTGTTTGTTGTAAGATATTTCATGTGGTTGCCATCGTTTTGAACTGTTGAGCTTTATAATCGCGTTTCAAAGTTAGTGGTGCGATTCCCCTGACGTTTGGATATGGCAACAAAGTGACTAAATAAAATTGTTTTTTTGTCAGCTTTAATTTCCAATGGTTGAATGCTAGATATAGGTTCTAGAAAACACATGTAACTATTTGTATCAACAACGCAAGTCATCACAGTTCTAGTTAAATTGCAAATCATGTAGAAATTTGGCGTACATAAACTTTTTCACCAAGTTCATACGCAAATAACTAATTGGTTTCTATACGTTCCATAAAATGAAAAATTACTTTCGCTAATGCAAATGTAAAGTACCATTTTGATTTGTTGAATGATTTGATTGTATCAGTCCTAACTCTTGCACCAAAATGTATGATAAAGACGATTATCATGGAGAAAAAGTAAGTTGTAAACTTTGAACCTTTTTTGAATGGAGGAGATCCGTTAGATATAGATGCACCTTCCAATAATGTTTATAATTCTGGTCCCTCTGCTACTGAAATTTTTGTCGTTTCTCAATCTGAGGACTCAAGCTTCACTAAAAAATAAAATTAAAAAATAACTGAAAAATGTGAGCTACAAATGTTTTCCAAAAAATATTCTCAAAAAATAAATGTACTTCAATTTTGTTCTTTGAAATACGTTCATCAATAAAATTAATTAGTTAAATATATTTTAAATTTATTTCTTTAATAAACATTATTACATATTTCTATTTTTGGCGTTTCTTCCATGGATGCACCTCATTCAGTTACGTAATGAATAGGAATGCTTCAGACCCAGTGTACTACATAATTGTGTAACGTTTTTCGAAGGAAAGAAAGAGTGCAGACATCATAATATTGATGTGGATATCTTTATCCAGTCAGAAAGATATCACAAACGGCGAAAAAATTGATAAAAAGGTAAGTCTGCGAGGGGTAAAATGCTTACTTCACGTTTATAAATGTCGCGTTACGCAGGGACTTTTTATTGTGATTAGTGATTATTGTTATTAGTGATTCCTGGCACGTCAAAAGCTAAGATCATTAGTCCCGTTAATGCAGTGCATGTTTGTGTCGCGCAGGAGGTGGCGGTGATCTTCGTGCTGGAAGGTGAGATCCGGTACCGACCTTTCTCCTTTTTTCCTCAGTAAGGTATCTCCCACCCACCAGGCACCGCCCTAGCCGTGACAAGCTCAAAGCTTCCGACTGGTCTCCTGACATGTGTGGTGGTAGTAGTACGTGCAATTTTATGAAAGTATGGAATGAGGATAGGACAAGGAAGGGAAAGGAAAGAACGGGGGCGATCCGGGGCCAGTTCGTTAGGGTACTGCCCTGAAGTTCGCCTGATGTTGATCGGAGAAACCACAGAACTACCGATCAGAGCAGCTGGCCGTTAGAATTCTGCGCCAGAGAACGGCTGATTTCGACATAGCTATGTAGCTAGTGACGAAAATCCAGCGAACGTCTGGTCTCAATGTGTGTTCTACTAGTCAATGACACACAGCAGTGACATCCATTACTGCCCTCAGGCACGAATCCAGTATATTGTGATCGATCGTCATAGTTTGGTGTAAAGAAATTGAAAGTGGTCGTGCGGCTGGGCGCAACGTGATTTTAACGGGCCACTGTGACGGCGGTCCCGGTCGGACCCCTCAGGCGGCTGCGCGGCTCTCGCCACGCAGCGCGCCACACCCCCCACTCCGGGTTGGCAGGCCGATGATGACATGGGAAAGCCTGTCAAAACCATCCGACGGTTCTGTCACTCGTAGCCTCGTTGAATGACGCTCGCAATGCTATAGCGATTACCACTCGCGCGCAGCTGCTTAGGGGAAAAGGCAGCCAGCGCGGGCGGCGCACACGCGAGGCGCGGACTAGACACAGGCGCACAGGGCGGCCGGAGAGGCACTCGGCTTGTCCTCCGGGCCTCCCGCCGCCGCCCCGTCTTGCTCCAGCCCCCTTGTCCCTGCCGACCGCCACGCCCTCGCCACGCCCCCCCGCCTCGACAAATGCCGTCCGACCCTAGCCCGCCGCCGCCGCTCCATCCGCGCGTACCTTTCGTCCACGCCCACGCTTCACTGCCCCGGCCTTCACGGCCCGCATTCTGCAACCCCGCGCCCGCCCTTACCCCGCTCCCGCTTCAAACCCACCGCTCCGGACCCCCCTGCCCTACCCGCAGCTCCCGTTCCTTCCGATCCTAACCAGACATCAGGCCCGCGTCCTATCTCCGTCTGCCCTCCCCACCAGTTCCTCCACGCTCATCCGTGCGCCCGCCTCGCTCTCACGCGGGCGCCCCACCGTAGCGAGCCGACCACAAGATGGCCCCGCAGCCGCGCCCAGCCCCGACTCCGCACCCGCCGCCTCCGCCCGGCCCCCGCACCGCCACCGCCGCCCCCCCGCCCGCCCCGCCCCGGCACCCGCCCGCAGCCGCCCGCACCCCGCCCCGCCGGCCTGGCGGACCCCGCACCCCGCCCGCCTCGCACCCGCCCGTCCGCGTCCACGTCGGGGCGGAGTAGGCGTGCGCCCAGCGGGCTCGCTCCCAGGGATTAACGACCGAGCACAGTTACGTCTCAGGGCGGGTACGCGGCGTCCGCCCCGGATTTACAGTCGCCTCTGGAGGACGCTCCCGCCGCCTGCACACCGGCCGTCTTGCTGCGCCCTCAAAGCGCCGCAACGCCATCAGGCGTCATTTTCCTTCAGTTCTGACTGGTGTTTTATCCGGGTCGCGACCAAGTGTCTAAGGAGCTATCATTTCCCGTACGTGTAGTGGCAATATTGTTTTGTCGGATGGCGAGATCCGGCCGCGAGACTAGCTGATCAGCTTACAGGGTTTCCCCCACCCGAATTGTCTCCAATCAACGTGGGATAGCACGTCCTTCCTGCGCGGGACAGCGCAGCTCTAAGTCCGCACTGAGATCTCGCCGACGATGCTAGTGTATGGCTAGTGTCGCGCGTACAAGCGCAGTCGTTGTTGGTCGTGTATGTAAGGGGTGCTAAGGATAAGAGACAAAAAGAGATAGAAAGATCGCGGGCAGGTTCGTAGACCCGTTTGTTTGGGAGCCGTATCTACTTAACATCCGCACTGAATATTCATAGTGACGAACACAGGAAAATAAGCGATTTACAGCAGATGGCCACTAGAATTTCCTCCAGACCAGTGGCAGAAATTGTCAACAATCCATGTCAAGCCTATGTTTTTTCATATACGCCTCAGTTTAGTTTCAATTTCATTTCATTCAGTTTTGTTTGTAAGTTGACAGCCAGCCTGAGAAGGGAGACATTTCCCGGAAAATTTAGTGTATTTTTTGTTTTCCTTTTCCTTTTTATAGTGAGCACTGTGGGTTTCGTTCTCCAAAGTTGGTCTATCAACTGTTCTCGACCTTTCAAAAATAGGCGTTGGAAATTCGGTGCTAAAAATTACACTTATGCTCCTGAAATAAATGACATATGAAGATAAATTTAAATATAAATAAATTTTATTTAAAAGTTGTAAAATTCATTGAATAAAATATAGCCTTATGTACAAATAATTGAGTGGGTTTTTGAAAATATGAAGGTGATTCTCCCCTTTATTTTGAAGTCATTTAAAGTCATTTCCACAAGTAATTTAAGGTCATCAGAACTCCGAGATAATGTTGAATGTCCTTTGGAAAAATGACAGATCCGTCGGATCGACTCTTTACAATTCTATTACGTTAGAGTATTTTGTATATGAAATAAATTCCTTAGATTGTAAGGCAAGGAATTTATATTAATTCTTGACCAACGGGCTTGAATAAAAAATGCTAAAAACTTGTTTTCTTCACGAATAAATGGAGATTTCTTGCACACAGGACTTGATCATTTATTAATTCCGCGAACGATTTAGGTCATAACCTACATTCAGAAAATGCACGACTTATTAAGTCCGCGATTTACCTTAATATTCCAGAAAACAGGCTTTTGCAAAATATCAACGAGCGGTTTTTTTTTACGCAACATAGAGAGAGAAAGACAGGAAACGGAGAATTTTATTAAACAGCCATAAATAACAGCGAGATAGGCACGCGTCCCAAGAAGACACTGCTAAAGATCTTGCAACGTAGTTGCCAACAAACATAGATCACCTACCCTGAAGTAAGGGAGAAACGCAACAGACGGCGGCCGCCGGCGGGGTGAAAGCGCGAGCGCAAGTTTCAGCTCCCCCCCTACCCCACCCTACACCACCACCACCCCTCAGCGCCGCGGCCCAGCCGCCCTCAAGACCCGCACCATTTAGATCCGGGTCGCAATCAACTCGCGGCTGGACGTGGAAAAATGAGGCGGAATGATCGTAATGAGCTTTTATTAAGGCTCCGCGCGGACGTATCGCGTAGGGCCGCGCCGTAAACACAAGCGGGCGTAAGTTGCCGTCTACGTCGCGCGTAATGTACCAGGTGTTATAATTCTGTGCGTATCTGATGCAATTGCAAAGCGCCAGCGCGCCGCGGGCTCGGAAAGCGACAGCGCCGCAGAAGAAAAGGCCAGACGCGTGCCGCTCGCTCGCCCGCTCGCTCGCATCTCCGCCGTGGGTGAAACGCCCGCGTGCCGTAGATTACGCAACACAATGAGTGCGGCGGCGAGCGCACTGGGATCATGAGAAAAGGCGGGCGGGCGTGGGTGGGGGGGCGGTGAGCGTCACGGTGCGCGGGCACAATCTGCCAAACGACAAGCGCGCCTGCCCGCACCAGAATGCACCGGCGACCGCACTCAGCGCAAACAAAGGCGCTGAGAGGAGTCGCTCGTTTGAGGCGGACGACCCGGCCGCGCCGCGCGCAGGAGTGAAGGGCGCGGCCGCCGCCGACAGGGCGCGGGTCATCGACGGGGAAGCGCCGTCCTCCAAGTCACACGTGTAACCAACATATTCTCCGAGGGCGTCACTCGTCACAATAGAGGGGAAGTGGCCGACCTCGCAAGTACAATAAAGAGAGAAGAACGTTGTGTCCATGACAATGCAAGGGTCGAAAGCGCAGTTGTGAAAGTTTCCAATTAGGAATTTTTGGACATTATTTATTTAGTGTCTGAGAGGCAATGTTCTTACAAGAATTGTTATCGTCGGTTTAAAATAAATATAAAAGGGTAGAAATATTTAAAAAAATAATTTTCTTATGTATAAGCATGATTCACTATTAATATAGTATTTTCAATTGATATTTGGGTGTTGGGTGTTGTTGTTGTTATTATTATTATTATTATTATTATTATTATTATTATTATTATTATTATTTAGTAATCTCCATTCCAGTCTGGGACTGAATATACTCGTCTCAAAACCGCCGAAGATATTTTTTGATCATACGAGTGTGACCATGAGAGATGGAGAAGCACCCATCGACACGTCCTCTTAAAGAAAAAAAGAAAATGAAGGAATGAGTCCGTGCGGCCTTGGAATGTTGTTTTCAATTCATTCATACGAACATACCAACCTTTATTTGTGGAGAGACTAAGACAATTAAGACTGCTCTTCCACTATTTTCGATAATGAATACAAGGTACACCGTAATTCAATTTTTAAGCAACAAATAAATACCCACAAAGACAAATACAGTAATTGAGATATGATAAATAGATAACTATATAAATGAAAGGGGATTAACCTTGATAAAATTCTCCTGGGACTGCAAGAGTGGTGCAATCCACCCTATCGTTCCTAGAAAACCAAAGATGTGACACAAAGCAACTAGTCTCTAGAATTCTCATTCAAACAAAGGCCCGCCTCGGTCATTAGGGTATACAACATATTTTTGAAGTTAATTTCGTTTATTAAAAATAATTATCACACAATGACCGCAATCACTTTCCGGATGAGAATTCCCATTATGTACAGACACTTCTTTTTACAACAAGAAAATCAAAAGGAAATTGGAGTCGGAAAATAGGAGCATTTGGTTTAATAAAATGTATTTGTTTAGGAAAATCATTCACATCAAGACTTATTGTAACAATCCTTCAGTATATTTACCTCATCTTAAACTTTTATCATTTTCAAAAATCCGCAAACAATTATCGCAATAAAACGCAAATGTGCATTACCCACTCATCGCATTCAATGTTGGTGCTGCAGAATGAGCAAAGTTATTTTAAAAAATACACCGAAAATGTAAGAATTTTTTTCAACTTCTTAAAAATTGGTATACAAAACAAAAAATTACTTTCCTTAAGACGCACTGTTGCAATGAACAATCGTGTTCAATCACAAAATCTCTTATGTAAAGGACTTCTTTATCTACGCATTTGAAACGAGACAAGGTTCGAATTACTCAACATGCAGTCAGTGCTACATACGTCATAGATGCCATTGCTCTCAGGCTTCAAGGTAATTCCGCAGATATTACGTCTCCTATAAAAAGTCCATTTTTGTCTTTCATGTTTGCGAAACCAAGTTTACGTTGAATTTCCTCGTGCTGTGACGAGACCACAGTTCAGTCCTACAGTCCCTAGTACTTCCACAAAACACGTAGATTGCCAAGCCCTTTCTCATCAACTATATCACTGTTGCCAAAAAAACATAGGTATATTTTCGCAGAAATAAATCATTTTTACGCGTCAAAGGCGCTAACACGGTCTTTCTCCATCTTCTCATTAATTTACCTTGTGTGAGAACGTAAGTTCTCACGCTTGGATTTATGAGATGAAAAGTTATCTGTGCGACCATATGGTCTGACACGTTAAAATAAAATACCCAAAAGGACAACAATCTTTCAACCGAAATATTTTATTTAGTTCCAAAAAGAGGTAATGCATGAAAAATTTGATCTTCAGTATTGTTTATAGTTCTAATTTAAATTCAAATGAAAAACTACATTTTTACAATAACTAAACAAAGTGCAACAAATGTGTCATTAAATCACAAAATATCTTCTTTCGACCCGCCGCATTTCACTAATAATAATAATAATAATAATAATACCTTTTACAATAATTCACCCCGATTACTCGCTTGTAAGGAGAAACAACCGAGTAGTGCAACAAAACTGAAATTCGCTTGTACGTTCGAAATTTACCCGCCAAAAGTATCATTGCAGAACTCGCGCTTCCAAAGAGCAAGACTCTAGATAAATGATTGATTGATTGATGATTCATGGCGCGTCAACTGCTAAGGTCATTAGTACCGTAACTGTAGTGCATGTTTTTATCGCGGGAGATGGCGGTAATCCTCCCCAGCTGATGCGATATCTGTCGGCTTGCGAAGATTCTCCCCATCCAGGGATCTCCCGCCAGCACATGCACTCACCCCAACCGGTCTCCTGACGAGAGTCGTGCCTGCGAGTGGATGTAAGGTGTGAGGATAGGGCAAGGAAGAGGAAGGAAACACCGCGCGCGATCCGTGGCCCGTTCGTTATAGTACTGCTCCGTCATTCTACAGTTGTTGATTGGAGAAACCACGGAAAACTAGCGATCAGAGCAGGCGACCCCTAGAATTCTCCACCAGGCAGCGGCTGAACTGGTCCTAGCTATGTAGCTAGCGTCGAAACTCCTGTCACCGTCGGCATTGGAACCCTAGAACCCCACGGTCAGAGGCACAGAAAGTGACATCAGTTCATGCAACTAAAGCCCGTTTTACACGTACATTTTTGCATTCTTTTTTCATCATTTTTCTGTTCAGTAAATGGATGGAAAAATAACGTTTGTTTCTACGTAGTATGTTTCGGTGCCGAAGCTGGATGAGAGTGATTCCAGCGTTTTACACGGTCATTTCTGTCTTTGTACTTAATCATGAAAAAAATACTTCCTCCGGACGCCGCATACAGGGCTGACGTTCAAACATTTGAACATTGCATCTGTGCTACCAAATTAAGTTAGGTTATATTAGGATCGAGCATGGATGCGACAATATTAGAATGCAGTACATAATATATTTCTCACTACATAACCACTTCACATTACAATTCAACACATCAGAATGCACCTCACTACAAAAGGAACATATCGCTCCACAGGTATAACAAACCACTGAAAGTCCCGTAAAGTGCCGCCAGGAGCGCGGTAGTCAAACTGGAAGAAATCTGTACCGAAAAATTATGGATGCGTCATTTTTGCGTGCAAATCACATCCAGTCTGGTCTGTATCTTTTCTGCGCCGAGATAAAAATGATGAACAAACGATCGTGTAACACAGGCTTAAGCCTGTTGAATTGAATTGAATTGATGACCCATTTTACGTGGCGAGACTCAGGCCATGAGGCCTGCTCTTCCGTCTGACCACGCAAATTTCGCTACGC
>BOPP01000106.1:1788705-1811306 GCA_017312745.1 Gryllus bimaculatus
CCCGGCGCTTCCGGCTGCCGGCGACCCCCCGCCTCGCGCTCCCACGCGCCCCGCCCCCGCGCCCGTCACGCCCCGCGCCCAGCGCGCAGGCGTTTGCATGCGCCTCTTTTCCGTTAGCGACTTCCCATCGCATCTTGCCTCCGACGTCTCGGGAGGCCAGTTGGATCTTAGACCTTGCCCCGGGAGGGGCGGTGCCCCCGGTGGTGGGAGAACCCTGCACGGGAAAACCCCGAAAACCAACGGGTAGGTCGGCGCCGGATCTCGCCATCCAGCAGGGGAAGATAATCGCCAACTTACCTGATAAAAACATGCTCTACACGTATGGTATTAATGATCTTAGCTGTTGACGCGGCTTGAATCATTAAAATCAATCTTCATTTATCTAGTTTCCTACTCTTTAGTAGCGCGAGTTCTGCAATGATTCTTTTTTTAGGGTAAATTTCGAAAGTACAAGTGTATTTCAGTATTGTTGTTCAGACTAGTGATCACAGCAGTTGACGCACTGGGAACACTAATTAATCATTGAGTTTCATCATCTTGAGTTTATGTATGTGGTTATTTGCTTCGTAACATCCAACTCCTAATTCTAACTATTGTTGTTTAAAGCAAAACTTCGGTTCTAACCTGCATTGACAGATATTTTTTAATAATAATTTTCTTAACTAGAACTGAAAGTGAGTATTTGGCGTACGAAAGATGTTGGCGGATGAGGCGACGATAGAATTAGTCGTTTTCCAGTCTTGCAATAAGTCAATTCCTTTCAGCATAGTGAGATACCATGTAGTTAGAAGCCTCTTATAATACATTGGCGATACATAACTGATACATTGCCACTAAACTCGTCATTGTTTTTCCTAGTTCCTTATTAGTGTATTTCTGTTCTTTACACAACATTGCCTCATAATCAATTGTATAATTTGGATAATTCAGATGTAAATGATAGTTTCAATTGCCTTAATGACAAAGAAAGAGTAAATGAAACTGCAAAGCAGGAATTTGGTGATGTTGAACACACTGATATGGAAAAAACACATGTCAAAAAAGAAGATGAAGAAGGACTTGTCGAAGATATAATATTGATGGCTTTGATTTCCAAGAAAGTGGAAGTGAATAGGAATCCGATGCGAATGATAAATTATTTTACCTTTCAAAATATAAAAGTACAAAGAAACGAAAGTACAGGTTTTGTATCAAAATTATACATTGCGACTAATCCTGTTAGTATTTTCTAGGTAGTTTCAACATCAAACTTTTAGTTAATTTGTAACAAGTTAATATTATTGGCTAAGAAAAAGTAATAATATCGTTTCTTAGAAAATTAAAGAATAAAATACAATTTACACCTATTTTAGGAATCTTGGATTCACCCATATTCCATAACCATCGGATTTGCTCGTCAAAGACTGTTTGTACTGATTTCTCAGCGCCATCCTTGGTTTTAGCTATCCGTCTCTCCCCCTTCTCCCTCCTCTCTTCCCCTCTCCCTCCCTCCCCCCTCGCTCTCTCTCTTCACTGCTGAAAACATGTTCATTCATTTATAATGTGAATTCCAAAATGTTATTCAAGATTTTTCGTATCGTCTTTTTTCCAACTTCCTGTGATAAATAAGACGTTCTCTGCGATTATTTTAGACACCGAATAGTATGAATTGTATTCTCCTACGGAAATATCTTTCAGAAAACGAGGGGACTGACTCTATTTAATCAATGACTTCATTAAGACAGTGCATATTTGTAATTATAAATGCAGGATATTCATCTTACGACTACTACTACATCAACTTTTAGCTAAAACATTATTTTTTTGGTGTACCGGATTTCAAAATACACCTCGCGCGTCTTGTATTTAGCTTGTTCTCCATCGTGTAACAAGAGCTGTTCCTCGCACAGAGGGGCCCAAAAGCCCCAAACAAGCGCGTCCTGTCCCTTCCACATCAATATTTACAGCAAGTGTCCGCGCGGTATCGCCCGCATTTGCTCCCATCGCGCCGCGAGCGAGGACCGCCGGAGAGGAAACAGGCGACTGCGACGCGGCCGTCAGCGGCAGAGGAGGGCGGAACGCGGGCCGCGGGGGCCCGGAAAAAAATAAAAAACCAAAAACCGCAAAGGGGGGGCGCCCGGGGCCCCCGGCGGCGGCGAGCGGCGGCGCGGGGCAGAGGAGGAGAGATGGGATGGTGAATATGCGGCGGCGCGCGAGCGGGGAGGAGGAGGAGGAAGAGGAGGCGGCGGCGGCGGAGGAGGACGGAGGCCCGCCGCCGGGGGAGGAAGGAGGCGGAGGAGGCGGAGGAGGCGGCGGCGGCGGCGCGGAGGAGGAGAGGACGCGGGAATAGGCGGCGGAGGGAGGAGGGGGCGGAGGGCCGGAGGAGGCGGCAGCGGAGGACGAGGAGGAGGAGGAGGTGAGGATGGAGAGGGAGCGAAAGAGACGGCGGCGGCGGCGGGGGAGGAGGAGGAAGCGGTGGCGCGGTGGTGGAGGCGCAAGGCGGTGGTGATGGCGGTGGCGGAGACGGTTGTGAAGGCGGTGGTAGAGGCGGCGGCGAAAGCGGAGAAGGAAGCGGCGGCGGAGGCAGTGGAGGAGGAGGCAGTGAAGATCACGGCGGCGGCTATCAAAACAACGAAGGGCTCGAGATCGCCTCCAGCTCCTTTTCAGTCGCTCCTCCTGCGTCGGCCCTCAGGCAGAAGCGGCAAATGCTACTTCGAAAAGATTCAGCCTCTTTCCTTGTTCGAACGTTGGTCGTCCCTGCTCGAGGGCGGAGATTAGTCTAGTTCCTTGTCGTCTTTCAAACCACTAAAAAAAACGACAAATCCCGAGGTTACAGTATTCTTCCTTTGTGAATACCTTTCCTTTTCTCCGATCAATTGTAGACTCTCTAAATAAATATAAATGAATAAAAAGGTTTGAAATTCAGTATTATTAGTTCAATTGTAAATCACCAGAAAAAGTGAATATGCATATAAAGGTTTGAAATATTTCAGTCGTAAATAAATATTATAACTAGCCCAACGTCTGAAATTCTCAACCCCGCTCGAAAGGTAGCTACTGTTTCATAAATAAGTATTCAGAGTTCAAAGTTATGGAATTGAAGTATAGAACGCCTCGTATCACACTCCAGTTTTGTTAAGAAAATCATGAAAGGTTAGGACCCGTGATTACTCCTACCGAAGCTTCTATTTGCAAGGTGTCTTCGGCATTGAGGAAGCGCCGTAAGTGCGTAAGAATTTGATGATTCCGGGCGCATCAATTATTTAGCCATTAGTTCCGTGAGGGTAGTGCATGTTTCAGCTGTGAAGTCACAATGTTCCTCCCCTGCTGAAACGTGGAATCCGGTGTCGACGTATACCTCGGCTTGTGGTGTTTTCCCCTCTCCAAGTATCTCTCCCAGCGGGTCACCTCTGCAACCCGGACGACCTTCCGTCAGGTGCACTGACATATATGATACTTAATGTAAGTGAATATTTTAAGAAAGAAGAAACAAGCACATGCATCCGGTCCGGGTGGCCGAGATCGTGAGGGTATTAGTGCCGTAGCCATCTCCAACTGAAAGATCGCGGGTTCTAGTCTCGCCTCGGGCATAGTTGTATTTGTGTTCGTCCTATCATCACCGTATCATGACATCTTCTCGGTAACCATACCGTTAAATTCAATAGTTGTCGCTTATGACCTAGATGTTGATGCGACCTTAAATAACAAACAAAGCTTGGCAAGATCCGCGAGCCGTTTGTTAAAGTACTCCTCTGGCATTCGTCTAGTGCTGATCGGCAAAACCACCGATCAGAGCATCCACCCTCAAGAATTCTCCTCTTGGCACTGGCGCAATGGGACGAAGGAATTTCGCTAATAGTCGCCGGAACGTAAACCCTAAAAACCTCCCGATCGACGATGCTGCAGAGGCAACCGAAGGGTTGCCTCGGAGCTATCCCGCTGGGCTGTGCCTGCCGCCTGCCGGTGCGGGCGCCGGGGCCGCATTGTGTCGCTAAGTGAGCGATTAGCGGCTGCCCGCGCACCGATCCTCCGTCACTGCGCCTGAAAAGAATCGCGCGGTGAAGAACGCGCACTATCGGCGACCCTCTCCGACCTTTGTCGTCTTATCTTTGTTGCCACTTTAAGAGAACTCGCGTTATTAATAGAGCATTATGCCCGGATAAAAGGCTTCCTCCGCGTCCTGTTAAGAGGACGAGCGGCGCGGGGCGGCGCGGCGCGTCGGGCGACGGACGGGCCGGCGACGCACAATCACCTGTTGTTCCCGGCGGCCGCGGGCTTTCACGCCCACGGATATTTTGAACTCCGCTGGTGGAGTGGCGGCTTGGGAGCGAGGCGGGGGCGGCGCGGGGGCGTGGCGGGGGCGGGGCGGGCGATAGCCGTGCCACAAAGCGCCTCGCGGCCGCAGGTAGCGGGCGCTAATGCACCGCCCGCCGCTCCCCGCGCCGCCTTGCTTCTCTTTCCTCTTATCTTCCCTCGTTCCGGTCCGCCGTTCTACTCTTCTCGCGGGGCTCCACCTCGTCTAGCTCCCACTAGCTACACAGCTAAGTGGAATTCGGTCGCTGTCTGGAGGAGAATTCTAGCGGCCGGCTGCTCTGGTCGGTAGTTTACCGTGGTTTCTCCTATCAATACGAGGCGAATGCCGGAGCAGTACCCTAGCAACGCACTGCGTGCGATCTTTCCTTCCTCTTCCGTACCTTATCCTGACACCTTACACACACACACACACACACACACACACAATTACATGTAGTACACTACCCCTCACCCCGAAAGACCAGTTGGGAGCTTAGAGGTAGCCCCGGATAGGGTGGTGCCCCGCTGCTGGAGATACCTTTCAGCCGATTTCTCCAAAATTGATATTCCTCCATCGATCTAGCCAATGTCGCAGCCCATAGAATTTCAAACCGATATTTTAATTTGGGGGTTCTTTATATAAAATCTTTGGGACATTTTCAATATTTTCAAAATGCTCCATCGTTCTGTATCACATTTGTTTTCACAGTGTGAAGAATGCTTAACATGTTCGTCGAAAATCCTAATGTTTCGACAATTGCGAAAGGTAAAAAGTTTTTCGGCGTGTTCCTACAACTACATTCATGAAGATAAAGATTTTTTTCCCTTAATGGAATCTGTTTCTTAATGATATATTTTGAAATAAGGTACAATTGTTTTTCAAGATTTGAGTATTTTTCGCATAATTTTGCCTTGAAATATGGGTGACAAAGTAAGTGCTGTTTTAGCACCACTAATTTCATTAAATGATTACGCTGTTCAAATCAACATTTCTCTTCAACTGTTGTAATATTGAGGGTCCTCTCTTTCTTTCTCTTCTGCACGTTTTTATATTTTTTGTACACAAGCGCAGACAATTTCCCTCCACTGCCTTAACTATACTCGGGGTTCCAATAATTCCCATTCACATATTTAGAACACCAGAAAGGGAACCCAGGTTCTGCCAGTCACCTTTGAGTGACATGCTTTTTGTGCCGGTAGACGTATTCGATCGAATACGTGTCAACTTTCACAATCGTTACGTTCAATTGAAGCAACTAATTCATCCAAAATGTTAGTGTAATGTATTGAGGCAAAATATTGGAATCAGAAAAATAAATATTGATGTTGAATTTCACTTCCAAAGAAGCGTCATATTGATCCTAAACCGTTCAGCCGCAAAAACGAATTTAAAAAACCTGTAAGCTACATCCGAGCCAATATTTCGTTTGAGAAAAAACGTCGGCATGGATTTCCTTTTGTAAATTTAAATTTTCGTTCTCAACGTGACTCTTGGTTTGTTAGCACGAATACAGTTAATAAAAAATATCATTATAGAATTGTCCCTATTTCACAA
Organism: Gryllus bimaculatus; assembly: GCA_017312745.1. Taxonomy (NCBI): domain Eukaryota; kingdom Metazoa; phylum Arthropoda; class Insecta; order Orthoptera; family Gryllidae; genus Gryllus; species Gryllus bimaculatus. Next base: position 1,794,533 of record BOPP01000106.1, read on the forward strand.
CACGAGCTGGACCGACAACTAAGGAGTAATGTAGCCGTCATTTTCTCTTAAATTAATTCTCTTTTCTTTTTTTCTTTTTTTTACCGAAATAGCTGCATCCGGTTGAGGACTGCAAATGGGCGGGAGAACCGGCCTGAAAGAGACGTTGCGGTTGAACGCCTTCCAAGTAGGTCCAATTACCTGGACAATCTACGCAAGCGAAGCACAAATTCCTGGCACAAGTCAAGTGTAAATGAGCTGTGTCACCTCCGCCACCGACGTCACCATGTTCTTCTGACAGAAATCACCCGAAGATACGTTAAAGACCTAATGCTTTCTTAGACATTTTATCTAGGCGTATCTTTTGTTAGGCCAAAAAACTAAATAAATGTCGTCCCATTACAAACATTTTCTTCGTGTATTAATTTTTATGCATTTTTTGGTAATCCTTTAGAATTACTAATACTCTGATGCTCACCGATAAGTAAGACTAAATTCTTTACTTTTCTAGATAAATATCCTAAGAAGTAGGGTTGCAACATCAATGTCGATGCTTTTGTAGAAACATCGATATATTAACATTGATGTTTTTTAAACACCGATGTTTTGTAATAGATATTTCTTTTTCGATGTTCTGTTTCTCAATGAAAAATTCCCCATGATCTCAATACTGGACAATTTAAAATATGAAATAATATCTGATAGAAACACTTATTCGTGTGCTGGAAACAAAGGAGCGCTGTTTGCACTACCCTCAGCGACTTAACAGTCTTGGCCGAGATGACCTCCATGTCCTTGTATTTCCTCTTTCTTTATATTCATTTCGCACATTGAGATATGGTCAACAATTCGCTGTGTGCTTTGGGTCTGCCCAATCTTCCCATATCCTTATTTGACGAAATGATAAATACGAGCACTGTCAAATTAAATTTTAATGAAAATGAATTTAATGTTAGAAGTTATTTATCCAGTCTAAAAACCTCGATGGTTTTTTTCGATGTATTTTTAACATGATTTAATATTGAACATCGATGTTTGTTAACATCGGTGTTTTGTTATCGATGTCGCATCACCACTAAGAATTTGGGATCTCTAAAGAGTGATTTGTGGTTCCGTGCGTGTCAACTGCTAAAGTCCCGAAAGTGTAGTGCATGTTTTGTCGCGGAAGATGGCTCTTATCTCTCCCCCGCTAGATGGCGAGATCCTGCGCTGATCTACCCGTCGGCATACAGGGTTCCCCAACCAGGTTTCTTCCACCAGCGGGGCACCGCCCCAGTCGGGACAAGCTCTAAGCTCTCGACTGCTCACCCGATAGAATGTGCTTGTGTAGTGCATGTAAGTATAAGTATGTTGAAGTAAGGGGTAAGGATAGCACAAGAAAGAGGAAGGAAAGATCGCTCTCGGTCCATCGCCCGTTTTGGTAGGTACTCCTCCGGGATTCGCCTGGAGTTGATCGGAGAAACCATTGAAAATAACAAATCAGAGACTGCTAGAATTCCCATCCAGACAGCGACTGAATTGAACTTAGATGTGAGTTGAAAATCCTTCGCCAACGTCAAGGATCGAACCCTAAGGCCTCCCGGAGAGATGCAGTGCAGTGACATCACGTGAGCCTCTAAGCCGGTCTATTTATCTGAGGTATGTTGTCGTAAGCAAATCGCTGGAGCAGGCGCGAGTGGGTCCGCCGCGAGCGAACCTTCATTCCCACGGAGCGCCTGCCTGGGCGATGACTCGGCCGTTAAGCGGGCTTCATTGAGTGAGAGCGCACCGAAGACGGCCTTGATTGTCCCCGCCCGCCACCTCTCGCCCCTGCCCTTACTCACCCGCCCCCACTCGCCCCCGACACACCCGCCCGCCCCGCCCGCTCAACTCGCCCCCGCCCGCTCCGCTCGCCCTGACCAGCCCGCCCGAAAACCCCCGCCCGCCCGAGCCCCGCCGTCCCGCTCCGCCCCCGCCGCGTCCCCTGCCCGCCCCCGCTCTCCCCGTTGCGGGCACCCGCTCGTCACGCTCGTCCCCGCTCGTCCCCGCCCGCCCGCACCGCCTCCGCCCGTTCCCGCCGCGTCCCCGCCCGCCCCCGCCCAGCACCCGAATTCCCGCCCGCCCCCCGGCCCCGTCCCCGCCCGTCCCCGCCGTCCCCGCCCGGTCCCGCCCGTCATCCGCCCGTCCGCCCGTCCCCGCCCGTCCCTCGCCCGGTCCCCGCCCGTCCCCGACCGTCCCTGCCGTTCCCCGCCGTCCCCGCCCGTCCCCGCCCGTCCCCATGCCCGTCCCCCCGTCCCCGCCCGTCGCCCGCACGCCCGCCCGGCCACGCCCGCCACGCCCTCCCCCCCGAAAACGAGCACGCCGACCCAGCTCAGCTATTCACACGAGCGCAGCCTTCTTAAAGGTTTATATTGAAACTTACTGGGCCCGTGCAAACATTCGACGCTTTGTAAATCATTGTTTTAAGGCCGTCATTTCTTCAACATTTTCCTGTACAGGAAAAGGATAGAAACGGGACATTTGTTCCCACACGTTACTGTTTAGGTATCGAAACTGGATTGCGAGGTCCAGTTTTTTATATGATCATTTCTGCACGTGATCGCGATGTAAATATTTCTTCTGAGAGCCCCAAAATGCGTCAGACAATTGAATATCGCATTAAAGGTAACAAATTAAGCTAGTTTATTCAAGGACCAAGGCCAGATCGAGAGAATAGAACATGTAGTACATCTTTTACTTCTCCCTAAATAATCATTTCTCAATTCAATTCAACACATAAAACGCTCTCAAAACTGAACAAAAGGAACAAATCGCACCTTATGCATAGCAAACAACAGAAGTTTCGAAAAGTGACACTAAGAACGCAGTACGCATACTAGATGAAATCTGTTCCGAAGAATGTAGCATGCGACATTATTCTCTACAAATTACATTCCGTTTGCTCCGTCATTTTCTGTACCGATTAACAAATGATGACAAAATTATCGAATAAAACGGGCTTTAAAAGTGAAAATAAGGCCCGGACCTGAATACGTTTTATATACCCCTTCATTACGGACCTATAAACATTGCTTTAATAAATTATTTGCTTCATAATCAGAAATTAGATTCACGACTAAAGAACTTTTCCATCAAACCTAGATCAAATAAAAATTATTTACTTTTCTTCGCAATCGAATAAAACGACGACACATTGAATTATTCTAAACAAGACATGGTCTTTTCATTGAGTTCCACTCCACACACAATAACAGGTCAAAAGATTTTACCACTTCAAAGTTTGTACAAACATCTGTTTTCGTTTGACGATTGAATTCGGAATTGCAAAATTTACTTCAGAAATTTAATAAATTCAAATTATTTAGTCTAAATATACCTGGAAGGTATCTTAGTTTTCGAAGAATAACGTTTTTATGCACACTTCTTTGGCAGCCAAGAATCAAGTTTAAATGAAAATTGCAAAGACTCACAACGCTCGTCCCTCGAAGTTACCGCTGACCTCTGCAGACGCCGCCAGTTCCGCAGTTCAGGGTCGCGACTTCGCTGCACGAGGCGAACGTAGGGCGAAGCTGGCAGATCTTTTCTCTGACAACGACCACGTCGGTACCGACGCGTAGAAATGTTACCAGTCTTTTTATTCTCGCCTTAAATTCTTCACTCATTTCGGGGTTGTCTCGCCAAGAAATGTCGCTTCCTCTCTTATTCCGTCCTCCGTATACATTTACCTGGTGGCAAACAGATAAGTCTTGAATCCAGTTATAATCCCATAAATAATGAAATAGAAGACTGAAAATAGAATATAAAAAATTAAAGCTGAAATAAAAGGAAACATTTTTCCATTAAATGCTATCTTATTTCATTTCTTAAATGTTTGTAGAAATATACGAGATTTCAGAGGCGAATATCGTATGATATTGTATGTATGAATATCGTATGATATCTGATCGTTTCACACAACTTCGTTTAATCCAGCATCACCTAGTATTTCAATTTCTCTACATATTTCACAGGTTGATAGATTTGAAATAAATTGTGAAAGTAGTACCTTTATTAAGCTTCTTGAATTATTTACTCGACCAATTTTAGCTTCTCCGCAGCCCCTCCAGACGTCGAGAAAATGGCCGAGTTTCCGTTTTTCGCAACGCAAATTCTTGTCGAAGCTCGTATTAAATTTTCATTGGTTGCTGTACTTATGCTTAGGCGAGCGCTTTCACAAATCTATTCACCTCTAGTGGCGTTATCTACAATAGAGTTCGTAACTTCTTGCAACTTCGTTCTCTCTAGCGGAAGCACGATGCAACTTTTCCAATTAATATTTCATAATGTAACTCGGCTTTAGCGGTTACAGTACCTATGCACCATATCCACTCTTGGACAAAAATTAGTTTGACATGTTTTCGTTTCTTATACGCTGTAATTCTGTTTATTCAAATAGTTTAACATCGATTCTATACTTGCGTAAATAAAGCTTAAAAGCATGTGGTGGTTGTTTCATATTGTGTTATGTCCTTATTCAGGATGAGTGCAAATACAAGTTTGTTCGCGACTTTATTTTTCATGTTGCTTGCTTCGGAACTTTTCTATTAGATATAACGGTCAACTTGTTTTAGTGTCGCAGAGACAGAAACCTTATCCCCTCCCATAAATTGAGAGTTTAGGGTTTTTAAACGGTGGAAGCTGGGGTCAGAGCAGGGGAACGTGTATGTTGTTCATGTCTTAGTGTTCTATCTCAGCATTACCCCTGTCATCTGAAGAAAATCACACTTTTCTTTCCTATAAGGGGATCTTTATTTCTGCCGGCTGAAATAATTTTTCGAATTATAGAAAATAATTTAAGGAGAAATTTGGTAATCTTAACACAAGATAATAGTAACGAAATTTACTAGATATTTTGTTTGGTTCAAATATATGTTGGATATTGAAGAATTACAAGGATTCGAACAAACATAAGACTAATGCATACAAAACAACAAAAGATGAAATGACATATGATTGTAAGCTATTCAGTCTAATTTTGAAAGAGGGGCGGGCAGGACACTTCATACGCGAACTATCAACTGTACCATTTACTAGCAAGGAATCTGAGGCAAAGAAGAGTAACACTGCGAACTTGCCGTGGAAGAGATTTGGGAGGACTACACAAGTGAAATGAATTTGTTGTTTTGTTAGATTCGCCTGGATTAAGAACCTGATCCCAGTGAAGATCCCACTGATCGAAATGCTACACCTAATGGCTCTTAAAAAACGTTACCATACATTTTTCCGACTTTTTACCGAAAGCAAAATTCCAAACGTTATTTTCTTTTCGAATTAGATACTTTCTGATTCTACTTTTACGAAAGCATTTTTCCGAAAATATTTTTCCAAAAGCAACATTCCGAACAATATTTTTTTTGAACTGGATACTTTCAATGAAATATAGTCGTTTTCTATTGAAGCCTGTTTTATAGACGTGATTGTGTTTTATATATTCTACAGTAATTATAAAATGCAGAGACATCTTGTAATTTTGGGATCTAAAAGAGGAGTGCTGAAGTTATTAATACGCGGCTACATATATTACAGAACTGAAGGTGCTCGAGAAGGAAAAAATAACGTATTATAAAAATTTTTAGTATTCTGGAGAAGCATTTTTATAAGAAACAAATCTCTTTGATCAATATTGTATTTTGTTACTTTTTTTGCATTTTTTAAAATACTGAGAGTTTTCTGAAAATTAGACCATAACTACAAATGAGGAAAAATTGAAGTAGTTTTCGAGAAAATAATTGTTTAAAACTGCCTATATTTCACGCAAAATTACTCGAAAACACTCTTTTTATCCAAAAATTGTACATGACATTATTTCAAGATCTATCTTTGAACAAGAAATTGTAAATTTTAAAATTATTTCTTCAATATTATAGTTCTAGGAAGATAACGAAAATTTTCTTAACTAGTGCTCTTTTCGAAAAATTAGAGATTTTAAAGAATATAAGATATGTACAAATAGGAAATAAACTGTACGCGATCCGAGGAGTTCCTTTAGATCTATCGGAGAAAATCAATTTTGGAGAAAATTGAGTGACCGTTTAGGCCACAGCGTAAATCACAGTCGGAAAGGCAGGCGGACAGACCGACAGATACACATTTTGCCATCAATAGATTATATTCCGTATCAAAGACCCTCAAAAAGTAAATTGTGACAACAGAAGATGTTAGAGGGTATAATTTAATATATATAGGATCAAAAAATAAGTACTATTCCGTTACCAGGACCCGACAATGCGAGTTTTCCTATCGAAATGTAGTTGGTTTCCGCTGCAGAGTTACAATACTTTTTTATATTAAGTAATTACATAGTAAGGCGAGAGAGTGAAAAGTATTTATTATTCCCTTCAGTGTTCATATTAAGTCGATAACAATCACTATAATAAATTGAATCAAATTTTGAAAGTATTTAATTCTATGAATTAGAGATTTACCAGTTCTAGTTATTTAATAACAAATCTTAGGCTTGTCTTAATAAGAGTATTTTAAGACAACAATCATTCATTTCTTTATTAATTTAAATCACCTTTGTTAAATTAAATTGCTTACCCAGATACTATACTGTTTTAACGCATTGAAAATAAAAATCTCTTTTCGAACATTAATTTTGACGAACGTTCTTGAAATGAGCGCAGTTCAATTCATTTTTTTGAAGACAATTAACAAAAAGTATTAATTGTTCAATAGGTACTGTACCGCAAAAGGAAGCAATGAAATCCCTTAATTCGCCAACACACGCTGTAGTCCACCTGACGCGCACGGAAACGCTACAGACTGCAGAGGAGCACTCGCAAACTGCGAACGGTCGGACGGACGGGTCGTCGGACGGACTGACTGACGTTGAGTTAGCAAGCGAAGCTCTGCAGCTCTCCAAACACCTCTGCGTCAAAATGGACACCGTAAATTCCGACCCATCTACGAATACGCGTATAATAAATTAATATCATGCTTCGTCCTAAGGGGATCACCAGGCAGATTTCGACTAGAGGGGCTAACAGGAGATTTTCTTCGACATACATCAATGGATTCTCTACGTGTTTTGTGACGATGCTTTTGTTGCTGTTGACTTTTTTTACCCCCCCCTCTTGTTTCCCCGTCCTTCTCCGCCTGCTGCCTACTTCCCTTCCAGCTTGTCCATTTTTCGCCGAATCCTCTTCTCATTCCATCACGCTGTCCGTCTTTCGGACAGCTGTCCTGTCAGCACGAGCAGCCAGCGGCGGCGGCGGCGGCGACGAAGCCTCCCTAAAGCTGTCACTCAAGCATTACGCGGCCTTGCCGGACTCGGCGCCGCGCCGCGCCGCGCCGCTCCTCGCCACGCCGGGCCCTCGGCGACTCGCGCGGGCGGGCGGGCGCTTGAATTCATTTGAGCAAAGAGCGCCGGGACATGCCGGCAGAGGCGTCTGAGAGGAAGCGCACAACAACGGCGCTCGTAGAGAGGCAAAGGACAGCACACACGGAAGGTTGGAGGATAGGCAAACGGAGGGTGGAAATAGTGGGTTGGCGAAGAGAGGGAGACGGGTTCAGCCATGTTACGAGAATGACCATTCTAAAAGGAGGCTGGGTTTATCAGTTATTTGATTAGTGGTTAACGGTTAAAGTAATTAGTCCCGTAAGTGTAGTACATGTACTATCGCGCGAGATGACCGTGAACTTCCCCCGCCCTGTTGGCGAGATCCGGCGCCGATCTCTATCAGCTTGCAAGGATTTTCTCGAACCAGGTACCCTCCTCCAGCCGGGCACCGCCCCTGCCGGGACAAGCTCCCGACTGATCCCCCGGTAAATGTGATAGCGTTGTGCATGTAAGTGTGAGTGAGTGTGTATAAGTAAGGGGAGATGATAGGGATGATGGGAAGGGATAGGGATGATAATGATAGGGTGATGACAAGGAAGAGGAAGGAAAGATCGCGCATAGTCCGTGGCCGTTTATTAGGGTATTGCTCCAGCATTCGCCTGGTGTTGTTTGTAAAAACACAGAAAATGTATATGAGCGCTGCCAGTCGCTAGAATTCTTCTTCAGATACCACCTAAACTCGACATAGCTATGTAGCTAGTATCGAAAACCCTGCCACTGTTCGGTCTCGAATCCTAGGACATCCCAGCCAGAGGCACTGCAGTGACATCAATTGATACCCTGAGCCACCTAAGCCGCTAAAGGGAAGAAAGAAGAACGCAGAGGTGAAGAGGAAACAAGAAGGACGGGCTGTGGTGGGTTCGAAAGAGAGCTGATAGAATTGGTGGAGAGTAAGGGGTGGAAGGGAGGGTTACAAGCCGGTGCCACAGCATCCCTTAGACGAGCGACGAGCGCGGACCGACAGCTGCGCTGCCACGCCACCAGAGGCGCTGGCGTCGGCGACTGCCGCGGCGCTGGCGGCTTACCGTCCTGTCCCCGATCTCGTCCGTCAGGCGTCTATCACATCGAACGACGGCTCGGAGAACGCCTCGCAGCCGGCGGGCGTGGCGCCCCCTTTCATGTTGTAAAATGTTTTTTTGTTGTTTTTTTGCGCTTTTCGGTTCTTCTAAACTCCCCCTCTCACCAGCTCGGGCCTAACGTGGAGTATCGGTGTTTAATACTTGTCAAACGGCGCCGCTGTCAGCCGTCGTGGTAGCTGCGAGCTCCCCGCCCCCCCCCCCTTGGCGCCTGGGACCCCCTCCACCCCCCGCCCATAACGACGTGGAGGAGTTGGGCAGCACCCCGAGCGGTGATGTCGAATCTGTTGTCTCACGATCTTTCCGAATTTCACGGGTATCTGAATGACAACCGACGGAGCGTCGCCTGTAGCGTGTGTACGCAAGCAGAAAAACACAAAAGGCATAAATGTAATAACATTTCAAAAATCACTTGAATGCTATGTGCTGAGAGCAATGTCAAATACTTCGACAGGAAATATCTTTTGCTCCATCTTGATGGCAGTTTACAGGTGCCAGCGGCATACTTATGAAAGCAATGTCGGTACACCAACAAGTTACATTGAAAAAAATGAAGCCATCTACAATTTAATCAGTAAAATCATAACCTCCCTAAATCCAGATAACCAAATTACAGGAGATAAAAAAATCTCTCATTGATAAATGTTACCCAACAATATATTAATATTGAAGAGGTTAATGCCTTATTAACCCCTTAAACACTTCAAAATCTTTAAATTTCCCTTATATATTGGTTAAAAAGTTAGTTTAAACGCTCGCGAAATATTTTCACCAAAAAGTGAAGTTGGTGAGTTTTTGTTCTCCTACTTCAATTTTTAGAACAATAGCTTTTCATTCAATGAAATCTAGTTCATGCCAAATTCAATGTGCTATAAATCAGAGGAAAATGAACGTTTCTACTTAAAATATTTTCAGTTATTCATTAGTTTAATAGAATTGATCATATGATTTTTCTTATTTACTTTTCTAGTTTTAGATATTAAAAACCTCTTCTTAATATTTCTTGCGCTGTTTTCACAAATATGGGTTGCCGTCAATCAGATGTTCAAGAATATTGATTCATAAGAGAAAATTACAGATATAGAACTTATAGTTTGTAATAAATTATATATACTAATATTTGAAATTATTTTAAGTAATTTTATATACAAACACACACGTACACACTCGCGAACACACACACACGCGCGCGCGCGCACGCACGAATGTATGTTATTTCGTAGTTCCTGACAGGTTCCATTTCTGTTATACTACATGCTAATTTTTTTCAATCTAATTATTAATCATGATTTTGGCAATATTTTCAACTTCTTTTATCAAAATGCTATTCGAAATTTAAAAGTTTAAAAATATTTTTGGTGCTATTTCTTATTTTATGCTTACAGCTTTACTTGGTAGAATTCAGAAACAACTAGCAAAAGGTAAAAGTGCGCCATTCTTTCGAAATCCTCCAGAAAGTAGGGCATGGGTTACCTGACGATATTTATAATCCGTTTATCTATTTTGTGTTCTTTACGATCCCCGCGCTTCCAACGGATGTTTGTCGCTACCGCAGCCGAGGACGTCCTTACCAGCCGCGACAGCAACGCCCTGCCCGCTCCAAAGCGAGCGCGCACAGATTTATGACGCGCGCGCACGAGACCTTTCGGTCAGCGGCGGCAGGCGAGGAGACGCGCCGTCGCCGGATATATCAAACAAAAAACGCAGAGCGGGGAAGTTGCGGCCGGCCGTTCGGAACGAATGTGAATGGACGACGCCTTCTCAAGTGGATCGCCTAAGAAGGGTAGTCCTCGAGTTTGTTATTCGACTTACCATCCGCCCGGGCTCTTCCTGGTTTACGGACGGCGGTGCGCTCTTCCGGTGCGCGCTGAACAAACATATTTATATCACGAGCGGCGACGGGCCCGGTCCTCACGCGCCGGACGCGCTGCGCCGCTGTTGATTGAGGCCGGCGGAGGTTGACTCGGGGGCTGCCCGCGGCGGGCGGAAAAACTGTTTTCTTGACCAACGCCAATATTTATCACGTCCGCCGCTGGACGTAGAAAATCGAGGAGAAATGTAAACAACTGTAAAGAAATGAAGGTAAAGAAGAAATGTAAAAGCAAGAACTACTTAGCAATCTCTTTTAGAATGGCGGGCACGTAGGGTATAGCAAATTTTGCGGAAACCCTGTGCGGTGGGAGTGGTTCATGCATTATGAGATAATATAAATTGCAGATATGCGGATCCACGTAGAGTAACAACTGATTTCGTTCAGAAGAAATCTCTTTTCAATCATGTACTTGTAGGAGGGGGGTCAACAAATTTTCGACTTTTGTAATTTTCAAAGTTCCAGAAGTTTTTATGACAAAGTGTGCTTTTATCCTTAAAAAATATTGAAAGCAAAATTTTGTGCAAAGCAGTGAAAATGTCCACAAAATATATAGATATAATAATAAAATATATTATATAAAATGTAATAATAATAATATAAGATATAATAATATTAAAATATCCGTTTCAAATCAAAAGGCCGTGACATCACCCAAATCAATTTGGGAATATTTATTTTGTTGAAAATCCAATATATGGCATAGGTGTTAGTTGTGTTCACAGACGAGATATTCATATATAATACTGTTTATGATAGAGGAGAAAATAATTTTCTTCGAATAGAAGCAAGAACAATCCAATTTTTACTGTCAGAGCCCACAAAACGTTTTTTCCTGTCCAAAAATCAACACTTTCCGCTGCAAAAATATATCTCCCGTTCTACAAGGTGGATACAGTAAAGTAACTGTCTAAAAAGAACATTCGAGAAAGTGAAAATAACATTAACTTGTTCTGTAATTTGTTTCTTACGCCTTTTTTCTGAGAACCGTTCCGTTACTGCCCAGGAGCATATTGACTATTTCTAATCTCCACTATTAAGTAACTCGATAACATAGATAAGATTAATCCGTGACCGAAGCTAAATACGCATTGTTCGGATACAAGAGGTGCAATATGCAAAGTTGTGAATTTGTGGATAATGTATGGAGAATGCCGGAATATCGAATGCCAAATATCTTCTCTAACCACAACCAGAATGGGAAAAGGAGTAGGGGAAAACCAATAAGGAGATGGAAGGGCCCTCTTGAAGAAGGAACGTGCCAATGTGCTCAAGGTACATTATGACTTACCCTGCAATGTATTTATTATTTTTATTGTTTATAGTTTACAATCATTTTATTGATTTATTGTATTTTATTGTATTATTTATTGAGTTGAAGTAATAATTGTAGCTTTTGCCGGTCAGTCTGAAAATCAGTGATTCCATTAAAACTAACCGTCGCGACGCCATCTCCTCACTATTGTTTATTTTATGTATTAAATTGAATTCTCTTAATTATTTTTATACGTTATATCATCTGATTTTTATTATATATAGTAATATTTGTTTTGAAACATATTTGTTAATATTTGTGAATTTGTTGAGGAAATGTGCAATAAAGAAGTATTATTATTATTATTATTATTATTATTATTATTATTATTATTATTATGCTATCAAATCTCGTATTTTTTTCAAAATCTTCAAAACTGAGGTCATAAGTCTTACTATTTTTATGTGCATTAGGTGTTATAGTACGCATAGTGCCCACTTTTAAAGCTGAAAAATGTATTCGATAGAACTGGGCATGTCACGGAGAGATCTATTAATATAAGTGTACTAATGGAACTATTCCAATGGAAGTTCCCTCCGTGATTCTCAAAAAGAGACACACTTTAGGGAGGCATGCTGTCCAAACAATTAGGCCGGAGCTGAAAAAACAAATGATGTTTGATGTTCCTCAGTTGCCTTACTTCTGTCTTCAATATAGGCGAGGAGGTAGCCGAATTTGCAGTTCTCCCGTAGTATACGTAAAGACCCATAAAATTAGAATACGAAATCATCAGCAGAGGAACATCACGGTTCATTATTTCTCTTAAAACAAGTAGTCGGTACAAAATGATTGTTATTGATGCTGATTGCTGATTCCAGATGCGTCAACGGCTAAGCACATTGGTCCGGTAAGTGTAGTGCATGTTTCAACGCAGGGTGGGGGGCGGTCGCTGTTATCCTACCCCACTAGATGGAGAGATCCCGCGCCAACCTTCGCTTGCGAGGGTTTTCCTCAATCAGGTATCGTTCACTGGCGGGGCTTCGCGACAGCCGTGAAAAGCTATTAGCTCCCTCCGGTCTCCAAGCATATACGATAGTATAGTGCATATGAGTGTAAGGGTATGTAAGTAAGGGGTGAGGAAAGGCCAAGAAAGAGGAAGGAAAGATAGCGCTCGGCCCGTGGCTTGTTTGTTAGGGTGCTGCATCGGCATTAGTCTGGTGTTGATCGGAGAAACTGAGGAGAACTAGCAACCAGGGCAGCGGCCGCTAGAATTCTCCAGACAGCGGCTGAATTCGACCTAGCTATGTAGCTAGAATTTAATTGGCTGTCCGGGTGACGGCGCGTCCATGGCAAAGGTGCCGACGTTTCGGTCGGCATTCTGCGACCTTCCTCAGGGCGTAATATGTAACTAGTGTCGATAACCCTGCCGCTACCGTCGCGACATTTTTGCTGTCGTAGGATCATTACACAAGTCCAAATCCAAGTTTCACGTATCATAGTTTTATATGTGAATGAGTTGCCAGTGAAAGACAAAAAATCCTGTCATTCGCCCCCGAGTCGGACCCGCATCGCTCCAAATGAATCCGCGGAGGCCCAGTGGCTGGGAGGCCACGGAGAGGGCGGGGTGGCCGATGAACAGCACCGGACACCTCTCCCCGAGCGCTATTATCTTGTCAACAAGTGCTCGGCGGCTACACGCACACGCGTACGCGACGCAACGCGACGGTAGCCGGGCCGCGCGACAGCCAGAACAAGAGGAAGCACACGCCGCGGCGTGCTTAATTGGCAGCGTGCGCCAAGCGCTAGACATCCACAACTGAATGACCCCGATTCTAGACATTGATGCTCAAAATTAATACACCTATGTTAATGAAACATCGACCTAAAACCATCGATGTTAACAAACAAGTTTTTAATGTTTTAAATTTTGATAAGTAACCATTGAAGTACGCGTAAGGGAGATTTAATTGGAAAGTAGTCTCGTTCATTAAATTTTAATTGCGATTTATTTCACAAAACAATCATCAGGATAATATAATAATATCTTCCGGGCTGGATAGCCGTAGTCTATGGAACATTTTGCGCAAAATTTCTAATAGGCACAGCTATCCATCCCGGAAGGTATTATTAATAATACATCCAACCGTGAAAGACTACATTGTTGATCATCAGGATAATTAACAAAACTTTGCTCTGAAGAATATTCAATTTATGGAATTTGTTATGATGAAACTTATTTCATTTAAAAATATCAACAACGTACAAACATCGAATATACGATACCCATAAAAACATGGGCCTTAACGTGTCGATGATAAATACATTGATGATTTTATAAAAAACAACGTCATCGATGTTGCATTCCTACTAAAGGCGTTGGGCGCGGTGTCACGCGTAGTTCTGGTCTTCGGTGTCGATGCGTTATGGCCCTCGGGAAATTTTAAAAGGGACCACAGTGCCCTACAAAATTAACAGTTTCATTTTCGTTAATATGTTCAATCATTTATTTCCCTTTTACGTTCACTAAAGAATTCGGAGAATTGTCAGTCATTTGAAGGAGAAGCTCCCCAAGTTATGGGGCAAACTTGTGAATGGTTTCACAAATAATCAATTGTTATTTTTAATTGCATCATTAAAATTATAATTTAATTATTTACAAATAAAATTTGTAATCTGTAAGAAAAACTATAACTCTTTTTTTTAGGCAGCTCAGTCCTATACTACTCACACTCATAATTTTGCCAACTTTCAATTTGTATTGCCCCACATCACTAGGGGGAGAAACTAACATTTACATGATCAAACATTTCGAGTTATAATTGTATATCCAAGATATCTATTTTCAAATTCTTTAAACTCTATTCAGTGGTGTAATTTGAGAATTTTTAAAATTAGGACATTTTAAAGAAGTTTTGAGAATTAGATATTTAATGAACAAGGGTAATAGAACTTTGGAGAGTTATTTCCTCGTTTGTATATGTATTAACATTTATATTTTCTGTTGTTCATTGTCTCTTACAATCATTTCTCGTCCTATTCGGTTGCCAACAATTTGTTTCTTTTTAACACTTGTGAGTAGACAAAGAGAAGATTCTACTCATATGGGAACAATTAAAAAACATGCTGAAACATGATTGCTACATTTTTCTGTACGAATGTATAAGATTCACTAATTATAATAATAATAAGAACGATTCTTTTCTATGGACCATTACATGAAGGCAAAGCAATATAGTTATAGAGAATGCTTACTTCATCAAAAACTACTTTAAAAGTTAGTAATAATAACAAGTTACAACAGCACATGTTTTCTCACATTATTTGTAACGTCTACGCAATATTATACCACACGAACCTGCAAAAGTATTTCCAATCAGCCAAATTTTTTCTACGCAATGAGATTCAAACCCAGATACTGCAAGTCAACAAGCCACGCATGTTATCGTTACACTACCGTGCGGGTAACTTTCGCCACTCTTAAGAAACTGATGGTTTCCCACATTACTCCTAACTAACTTACACAATATTCGAAAATTCGAGGAGTAGAATGAAAATTAAACCTATGGCATTTTTAAGCTCCCTTTGCACTATCCACGAATTTTTTTTTAAGAAATTGTACCCTTTTCAGAATTTTTTGTAAAGTGCATTTTTTTCAAGTAGAAATTATGCGAAAGTTACCCATTTTTCTAAAGGTTGTATATAACTTTATTTAAAGAATTAAGATCTTACAATGAGGAAACATTTTATTTAAGACAAATCCTCAATAATGTATTTTACCATGTTAATTTTTGACAATTTTGGAAAATACAAAAATACCCAAAAATTGAACCAGCGAAATGTTTTTACCGTTCTTTGCTGCGTACAAGGAGAAAAATTTGGATAGGTTTGAGAGATGCTGTTCGAAGAAGTTGGTGAAAATATGAGGAAAGTATTGTTTTAAGTCCTAATGAAAAATAACGTGAGTAAATTAAAAACTGATTCTATCTGTTTTACATGGTGATAAATATATATGAGTCTTCCACCGCAATAGTATTGTTTTTAGAGGTAGTAAAGTTTTATATGTTATAAGATTCATATACATATTCTCATATTTCTCGAAACTACACGTCGTATAGCTGTGAACAATCTTTTATGCTTCAAATCGTAGGTTTCTTAAATTGAGTAGATCACTGGCGATCGTGTATGTAAAACTCCGTGGGACGAGTCGGGACAAGCTTTTCAGTTCGTAAACAAGCGCCTATTTAGCATGTACGACCACTCAAGCTGCAACCCGCCTGTTTCACAGATCCGGACATTTTATGATCCGGTCGCGGCGCAGCGGTCTCGCGGGAGGGAAAGGGGAAGGGAGGGGAGGGGAGGGGGAGTTCCCACAGGCTGCTGCGCCGCCGTCGCGACGCCCCGCCGGATGCTGGACCACGCGCGGCGTCGCGCCGCCCCGCGCCGCGACGCGCCGGGCAGAAATACGGCAATTGCGCGCAGAAGGTCACAATCCTTCATACAACTTTTCCGGCCGTTGCCCGGAGACAAGGCCCGCTTCGGGCGGGAGGTCGTGACTTCACGGGGTGGTGTAATGGTGGAAGCGACAGCGAAAACTTGGAATTAGCGGTCAATTACGAAACTACCGACCTATTTTTCTTCTAAGAAATATGTACGTAGGGAAATATTTCTGAATATCCTGAATGAGTTCTGCAGGATGTGTCTTTTACTCACAAGCGTGACCCATACACGGTAACGCGCAGGTGTAACTGGACGCCAACCAATATTATTAAACTTTGCGAGATGATGATTTTGGAGTTATACAAACTAGGGGATTTTTACATCTTGCGGTATACCGTTCGTAGATGCGTAATAGTAGTTTGTGAACGAACCACTAGCGACTAAATACGAAATAGGCACATGCTCCAACTAAGGCCACTTTAACCAGTTTCCTTTACTTCGAATTTAATTGTCTCTTAAGTCCTTGATTTGGAGATAGGAGAGAATAAAACTACCTTCAGCTACAACAGCACATACTTTTTCGCAATATTTGTAATCGCTACACAATATTATATTACGACTCGTACTATTTGAGCACAGACAACGTCAGTGTGCACGCGGTTTAAGAGACTTTTTTTTACAAGCTGAACAACTTCTGAAAAATTACTACTCAAATACATTTGCATGTATATTAGTAGATACAATGTAATACAAAGAATAGTGACATACAATTGACATTTTATTTTCTTCAGTTCAAC
>BOPP01000106.1:1827243-1871258 GCA_017312745.1 Gryllus bimaculatus
AGTCCTTCTTAATGCGACGGTTTTGTTTTTGAATTCTTTGATCCAATTCATATAATCACCATCGAAACACTAGCATATCTAAGAAACTTGCCATATATTTTACCACCTTTTAACAAAATTGCGAAGTGGAAAAACAATTATTAGAATTAAAAATATAATTATTTTTAAATATAATATTATTATTAATATTAATAATTAAATATTAATAATACTTGTAATTAAAAAATATCAATGTTTCATCAAGTTGATTTCTTTTTCATTTCTTCTCAATATTTCTAACCGATCTCGTATGCAGAAAGTTATACTACAATTCGACATGAATAGATATTTGAAATTTGATCTGCAATAACTTTTACAAATGATTTTTTCCTTTGCTTTAAAGGGTATCGTTTTCTGAGGTCACCAATTTCATTCAAGAATATTGTGATAATGGGATCCAAGGGCGACATTATAAATAATGAAGTGGTGCCACACTTCAGCCGTGCAGACAACACTGGAGGCTAAGCCATACTCACGAGATGTTGGAAAATGGATATTCTGTAATTATTCTCGTTGAACTAGAGACCCTGCCGTTTCCAGAGGAATGTTTAGTTACAAAGTGTACGATATAAAAATTACAATTTTAATTTTGCTGAAAATAGATTTCTTTGAAATTGTGTAGAAAATAGAAAAACAATGAACTAAATTGGATGGCATAAATGATTCTTGGATTTAATCCCTTGCGTTTTCCGAAAATACAAACAAATGTACATGTTCTTTCTTCTCGGGGTGTAAATAGAGACTGATATCTAATGCACCCAAAAGCTCAACATGAAGTAAAATATCAAAAATGTAAACACACCACAAAATGTAAAAAGTTAAACATGGCAATTTCGAACATACGTACATGTAGTCTTTGGATTCGACTATGACATTGGGGTTAGAAAAGTTACCACCGCAAAGACAATGCCAAATTAATACACTAAATGTATGTTTGAAATTATAATTTTCACCAGTACCTTTTTATAGTCGTTTGAAGTCGTTTATATGTTTTTTAACTTAATTTCTATTCTTCCTTTCCCTGTGCTTCTTTAACCCTTAGTTCATATTGTGCTGGTCTTCTTTTTGGGTTTGGCCTGAAAGAAATCAAGGTTTTATAATTCTTTCTTAAATAGTGATTTTAATATCTTATTGTGTATCATTATTGTGTATTGGGGAATAATATTACCGTAATTGAAGAATCAAGATTTATTACAATTAGTTCCAGTGAGTTATGATACCATTTCATATCGCAGAGCAGTAACATTGAAATATGTTTTAAAAAATTATACCATAAAACATTTTTTTTAGAAACGGTAGATTAAAATCGTTGACATCTAAAACACAATACCATTCGTAAAATTTAATCTGAGTCATATGAGATTTTATCCATAATATTAATGAACGATGTGTAGTCTTTATTAGTTAGATAATGTTAATTTCAATGAAATTTCACAATTGTTATATTGATTGACAATATATTTGGACTAGACTTAATTTTTTTGTTTTATACTTACAAGGTTGTTCAGAAATAGTTTCCCTTTCACATCGAGACGTGATGTAAAAGTAATATTTAAAATGGGTATTTTTCAAAAATTACTGAAAAGACAACTTAATTTTCAAATATCTGACAGTTGTCAGCTTACTTACATGGGTAAAATAATTGAGGGCTCATATTTGACTCTGGTTTATTTGACAAAATTATTTGGGATTTCTCAAATAATTTAAGACGATTTGATTATTTCGCTATTACAAAGGCAATATAGAACTAGGAAAAATACTAATTAAATGAAACAAATTACTTTTAAGCAAAAGTTATTTTAAAGTAATGAAGTGATTGTAATCGAAACACGAGTAGAAAACTTGAATTCGAATGATCGAATTCATTTAATTGAAATCAAAATAATATTGCTGCAATTTTAGGTATGTACAATGTGCTTAAAATGTGCCAAAATACTTTACCAAAATAGCAAGTTTAATAACATTCAAATCATCATTAAGCAATTTAATCAACTTTAAGGCAGCACTGTCGTGTGACATTTTTATAGGTATTATTTTAACATCAGTTTCATTATAAATTGGTTCGATTTTTTAAATTATTTTTATTGACGCGTGTAAATCTGTAACGCAGACCTAATGTGCGCTTATTTGTAGATTGAAAACTGAAACCTTGCTCCAAAAAGTATTTGAAGTAAGGATACTTTTAAACATGTCAGTTTCTTTAGTAATAGAAAACTGAATTTCTAAGTGCTTTTTACAATTTCTATTGACTTTTCTTTCGTTCGTGATTGATTCAAGAATTCTTACGAGGATTCTTAAATTTAATGAATCATTATATTTTTCAATAATGGCCTTTGATATTTTCGCAAGTCCAGTGGGAATATTTTACACTTTTTAAAATATTGTTTTAAAAATGTAAATAGATTCTCGCTGGAAGTGCTGGGCTCTCAACTATGCGATACATCATGTAGGCCCGGTACTGCGCATAGTTCAACAAAGTAATTTTGCTAAATATTTATTAAGAAATCAAACAACTTAGGTCTCCATCAAGTGAAATACACAGAATATCAGATAGGCAATTTAATTGTGGATGTTTTTCAAGATTGTTCATGATTTCGTAATTAATAACTCATTAAATTTATTTTTTTTTAACTTCACCTAATATAGATGGCATATCAATAATTACATAGCCTAAGATTTCAAAAGTTAAAGAAACCATGTAATGCATATAATTATGTTACCTCCGATGACTGAAAATATTTTAAAAAGTGTATGGAATGAGTATTTATTTGTAATGCGAATGGGATGAATAGTGTTTTTACGAAGGATGAATAAATACAGCCTTGGATGAGATGAATATTGGAGAAGGTGTGGCATGTATTGGGTAGGTAAGCAATGATATGAATGGTTGGTATGAGATTTAATTCATTATATAAATAATGATACGATATCCGTCAGGGTGCAGCAGTGACGGTGCACAGGAACTGGTTCTAAACTATTTGAATGTTGAGAACTATAATGAAATGATAATATGAAACAATAATCCACATTGGGCAGGCGTAGAGAAGTGTCAGTTTTATTATTGTTTTAATAATATTAGTGCAGTGTTGTATGGGAGGTATTGCTGACTACTGATTTGTGTTTTTAGTTGCAGTTTAGACGATGTCGTAGGCTTCCGCGGCCAGAGTCATGGTCTGGGTTGTCCGGGTGACGCTGAGAGGATGAAGGCTGAGGGGCCGACGTTTCGACCAACATATCGCCGTCTTCTTCAAAACCGAAGTGCGCCAGGGTGTTGGGCGCTCGGGTTTATATGTTGTAGATGGACCAGGCTGTACTTGACTAGATGACCCACCGACCCAGACTGTGATTGGCCGTTCACCTAGCTAATCACATCCTGGTCAATCTACAGCATACATATAAACCGAAGCGCCCACATCCTGGCACACTACAGCTCTGAAGACGATCAAGATATGCTGAACGAAACGTCGGCACCTCAGCCTTCTACTCGGCATCACCCGGACAGCCCAGATCATGGTTGCAGTTTGTTTTCAGTTTGCATTATTTTGAGGCCAGAGTGCTTGATACAATTCATTCTGATATCCATGGGCAGACTTAAATATTTGGAGGGTTTATTTGAGGCGGTGCCAGGGACTGAGATCGTCATTTAAAGTTAATGTGGGTGGCTTAAGTTAGTTAGCTTTGTGGTGAATGTATTATTCGTAATCAAGCTGTTTTTAACGGCGGATATTTTGGAATACCTACTAAAAAATACCTGTACTTACATCATAATATTTATACTATAAATATATAGATATAGATTTAATAATGTGTTGAAAGGGAAGATCCTTGTGAGTGATTAAATATTTCGTGTTTCCGGGCGCATCAACTGCTAAGGTTATTTGTTCTGTTAGTATAATGAATGTTTTATTGAGGGAGGTGAAATTGTTCTTCCCCTCTTGGTTGGTGAGATTCGGCGCTGATTTAGGCTTCATTCACAATGCAAACTTAAACGTAAACATAACGTAGCCGCACAACCTAGAAATTAGTTATTAAGTGAGACTATTCAGACTTGACGTAATCGTAGACGTAAAGCCGTAAACAAAGAGTTCACAAGCACTAAGCTTTTACGTTAAATTTACGTCAGAATTCTACCAGCAACCAATCAGAGAGCAGCATGAAAGGAACCAAAATAGATTGTGTTAATATAGTTTATGGCTAGGGCATTTCATTACTGTAATGCACTGAGTTAGAATGCGAACTGTTTTGACGCGAATAGTGAATTCCAAGTAACAATTTGGGCCATTTTTCTTGTGACTTTAACGTGACGTCCGACGAATCACTCGAGAATATGAGTACAAGAGAATAATTGTTTATAAAGTAAAGGAAATACGCGCTCTAATACAACAGATACTCGCATTTATATATGAACACGAATTGATAGGAAATCCAAGAGAAAGACAGAAACCATGGGGTAAAATTTTCCATTGGATTGGTTTGTTGTTAGATTATTGAGGTGATGTTTTGTAGAATGTCGATTTTTTTTTTAGTTTGTGTACTAGAGTCTGGTGGCATACTCTATCAAATGCCTGTGATATGTCAAGTGATGAGAGCAGTGAAAGATGATTTTTTTTTAAAAATGCTGTGCAAAGATGTTCACTAATTCTGAGGAATTGATGCGTGGGCACATGTTAAATGTAACGAATTTCTCTCTTAGGATTTCTTTTCTTATTTCTATGTGTTTTTGAGTCGTTGGCCTATTGTGTTTTTGAAACTTTTCGACAGGGTTGGTAGCGAGATTTCGGGGCGATATCTGTCTCTGTTTGCTTGGTTTTGTTGGGTTTCGTAATGGAGAGAATTATGGCATGCTCGATTGTATATAAGTGTTATGTATACTATTGCGGGTAAGTGGGCCGGGTATTCTGGTAAGTGTTTTAGTAATGAATTATTGTCATTATGATCTGGAACTCATCGGGAGGCAGTTAATGCTTTTTATACCTCTTTAATATTGATGAAATACATTTTACGATGTGGGACAAACCGGCTCGAGGTGTTAATTGATTCAACTAGTATTACATTCCGAACGGTATTAGCTATTTCCTTCGCCTTATCAGATGGGGTAAATAATTTACCTATAGATATGTTGATAGATGGATTTTTTTCGTTTTCAAGTTTTTTGAGAAGGTCCAAATTTATTGATTAGTGTTAATGACTACTAGTATTTTAAATTGAATATTTATATAATTTTTATTTTATTAACTACATTTTTATTTGTTTAGTTCTGTTGTAATATTTGTTTGTTTGTGGGTTTTTTTGGTCGATGAGCTAAATGTCAAAAGACACGACAGATTATCCAAAAAGGCCTCATTTTGTAGATTGCGGTGTAACTCGCAGGCAGGCTCCTTTCCGAATCCGAAAGCTGGTTTGTAAGGTAATTAAAGATGTCATTGCCAACAATATTTTTTAATGTAATAGCAGCTTTCGATGGCTTAACCATCATCATCAGTTGTCTGCTAGATGGAAGCCACAAAACGACTAACGACAAACGACAAACGACTTTTGTGGATTCCATCTAGCAGACAACTGATGATGATGGCAAAGCCATCGAAAGCTGCTATTGCATTAAAAAATATTGTTGGCAATGACAACATCTTTAATTATTTTAAAAATGCCAGAGATATCACACCACAACACCCATGGTTTGTAAGGGCCAAAGACCTCTTTGCGATCGCGCAGGTAATTTTTTTTTCAGCGGAACGAGTGTTGTGGATTGTATTGCACCTGCCGATATCTTCGAAACAATATATTCAATATTCTAGAATTCTTCTCTTATGACGAAATGATTTGCATCCCATCTTATGACGTTTGATGCATCCCTGAAGGCAATTACCTATCCATCAAAAACACCAATACAAAGATTTGTATTCTCTTATAAATAGTTCAAAACCGATTCTTTCCTTAGTGCATTGCTCCTAGAACGGATTGTTCTGAAGAGTGCGAATGCTTATAATTGATTTTTGCAAATTGATCTGTATTTTCCTTTATTATATTATTTAAGTCATTAAACTTCTGAGGTACCTATTTTAAATTCCGTTATTGTAATAAAAACATAAGATTAAATCAAATCCCAGGAAAATGTAAAGAATAAGAAATAAAATTCCTTGTAATAAAACATAGTCAAGAAGCCATACCCGCAGATATTCAAGACAATCATTTTAATCTATCCCTTTCAAGTTTTAATAAAGATGAAACATTGAATATTTTGGTGTTCTTAGTTTTCTTTGAAATAGTTTCTGGTAGCTTTTCACCTTTGCACTTTAGCAGACACACCGAGGATTGATGCCCAGAATATCCTCTAGGAAATACGCAATTACAAGCACATATTATGGAAAAATTTCTTCACGATTTGTTGTAAGATTCAAAGATAATCGTGGCTTCTTTTATGATAGTTAACATCAGTAGTACTATGAAGTAACGGTAGTTAATGATGAGAGAGTTTTGCATACTCAAGAATAGTTAAATGTGATTGCTGAAAAAGAAAGAGACTAGATACATTCTCACTGTTCACGTCATATCCTTGAAAATTTCATCAATATTCAAAAGCAAAATATATGCCGGGAGTACTTTCTTCATGAATGAAGTGTTCTGTACATAACTGCAAAATGGACGTAAACCTTCTGGTATGCAACAGAAGGAATGTTTTGATGGAAAAAATAAATTTGTAGTCGATATATCTGGAAAGAGTGTAGTGACACAAAACATTAACTTGCAGTTATGGGTGCGCACTAAGCAATAGAACTGGAAGACTTGGTGCTGAGTGATGGACAATGCCGGAACTAATTAACAACCACCTTGTGCTGGACAACCTCGAATGCAACCTAAATAGAAAATTCTTCAACGCAGTTACCGGAGACTTCTGCACTGGCATATGTTTAAAGGGAAGTGTGCATTACATATCACAACATTGCAATTACATTTACAATATTAGAAATGTATTGCGATCAGGTATAATAAAATTTACCAAACAGAATTTCAGAAACTAAAACATTTAAGAGCTTCACTAAATATTTGAGTATCTATTATTATTATTATTATTATTATTATTAACATTATTATTATTAAATGTTTATTTTATTTCATCTTTCAAACACTGAAACAGATTATCTGGTTGTTTGTCTGAACATTATTAATTGCATCAAATCCTTACTGTGATTACTCATTCGTTAAATCGAGTTATTTACGTTATTACCAGTTCCACGTAACTAAAATACCTGAATAATGCTCCCAATAAATAAATATTTCGATATATTCACGAAGATATGAGAAGAAATAATTCACGAAATAATAAAAATAGAAGAAATTCAAGAACATATATTAATACAAGTTCTACAGAAAATCTCCAAATTATTGTTGAATACAATAATTTATGAGTGACTTTTTAAATATTTCGTTGAATAATAGCATTAAATATTTAGGCATTGAATTACATTGAATAAGCAGCATTGAATATTTTCGTTGAATATTCGTAAAATTATAACATCTCAGAACATCTATTTTAATAAAAATTATAACACAAACTCTTTCTCGTGGTCACTAAAGCAAAAGCGAATTTTATTAATTAATTATTAGGTATTTCTATCTCAACAGGTAACCTTGCGGCAAAACATTGCGAACGTATTGCTTTAAACAAATCTTTAAAGTGTTTAATTAGAGAGACACAGAGAGAGAGAGAGAGAGAGAGAGATAGAGAGACAGAGAGAGAGAGAAAGAGAGAAAGAGAGAAAGAAAGAGTCGCTTTTATTCGACCGCAAGGCAGGATTATTTTACAAGACATGTTAATGCTTGGAAATCTCTCATAATGTATATTAGTTTTATGTTGGAATTCACGATCTTAAAATGAGTCGCAAGTAAATAAATGTTGACATTAAATGTTGCGCAGGAATGTGAATAACCAATTAAAACACGACCGTTTTGTTGCTTCGAGCTCGGAAAAGCGGCGTAGAAGGCAGAAGAAGCGAGGTGAACGCGTCCACCCCCTCAACGTGACCAAGAAAGGCGCGCGCACTGTTTTGCACGCGGCGTGTTTGTTCGGCAGCCCGCCGCCGCCGCCGCCGCCGCCAGGTTTACTCTAAATCTATGACACGGCGCCGAGGTTGCGCTATCTGCGGCGGGCGCCCTGATTATTTGTCCTCTGCATCAGGGGGGCCCCACTTCACAAATTCTCGCGCCATTGTGCGGCGCGCTCAAACAACGGTGTCACGTCTAACGTGGGATTTTGTCACATTAACCTCCAACCCCGGTTTATTGCGCGCAGGCAATCGAATGCGCGTCGTCGCGGCGAAGGCAGAGGACGAGGGCGAGGGGGAGGGGGAGGACGAGGTGCGCCGCGCGTAAATTCCTACCCCCCCCCGTTCCCCAACCACCGCGCGGTGGGTGGCGGGGGCGAGGCAGGCGGCACACAGTCGATGAGGGGCTGTAACTGCGGGGAAGCCACTTCTCATTCTATGCTAGGAGGAGGATGGTTCGAAGCAGAGAATGGTATGCTGTTATGATTGCATGTGGGTGAATTATGCACAATACAAAATATTAGATAATTACATAACGTGCACTTCTTAAGAAGTATCTTCTTAAGGGCGACAAAGTAAAAGGGAATAAAAAGAAAGTAAGAAGTAACATTTTTCGCCTTAAAGGCTGTAGCAGGATAAGGGGGATAAAAGTGACCCCAAGCTTAATTCAGTTTTGAATAGAGGGCATGTTTAGTGTTGTTTCGAAAGTCATTTTCCCAAAATATCAGGACGACAGCCTGATTATTTTGCAAGATATCAGAAAATAAACGAATTTTCGGTTTTTAATTTTTTTGTATCATTGCTCCGAGATAAAATTCTTAGTTGTATTCGGAGACATAGTTGACATCTATGCGTATCTTGGAGAATTTTTTCAACAAAATTGGCGAGAAATTTAATATTTTTAAAATTATTAAATTATTATGCGTTATTTTTCTGTTTTATTTTGAGATGACAGATCCAAAAAATTCCTATAAATCAGTATTTACGTACTCTTTACTACTATGTTTTTTAAATTTCTCTTATTAGTAGGTCTTATTGAAAAAAATTAATAAGTATTTTCTTAACGATTTATATGTATACTCATTATAAACACATTAATATACATTCTATATCCAGAGAGCGGCGGAGAGTACTCTACATTGGCGACGTTGGGCCATCCAGATAGGCGCATTCCTGTGGCAATATTATATGGATGCGTTCAATTTTAGTAACAATTTTTAATTTTTCACATCAAAATAGGTCACAAAACATGATAAAAAGTACTGTTTTAATTTAATTTTTTTAGTTTTGAAAATTTGAATTTGCCGCCAAAAATAATCCGCAATATTTTTGAATGGTAAAATGATATGATTTTGCATGAAAAGTATTTTTTCGTAGAAAAGTGATTTAATTAGTATGAGTTATATACGTATAAATGACGAAGAAAGAAGTTATTAATTTTTATTCAATATGACTCACGAATAAGAAAAATGAGTAGTAGAACACCTTAATATCAATTTGTAGGAGTTTTTGGGAGCCGTCAAGTCAAAAATAACACTTGGAAAAATAATGAATAATAATTTAATAACTTTTTAAAAATTAAATTTCCCGCCGGATTTTCGAAAAAAATTCTCCAAGATACGTAAAGATATCATCTATGTCTCTTAATTGTTTCAGAATTTATCTCCGAGTACTGATATGATAAAATCAAAAACCGAAAATTCTTTTTTTCTAATATCTTGAAAAATAATCAGGATATCGCCCTGAGATTTTGAAAAAATGACTTTCAAATTAACACTAAACATACATTTAAAATTTAATTAAGCTCGGGGTACTTTTACCCTTATCGTGCTCCAGCCTTTGCTTAATACAGACACTGAGTGTCATTCCCTATCCACCAGAAGCACTCTTACTTTGTTTTGCTACAGTGGGGTCTTAGGAAGTTCTTCCCTCAGAGTAGTATCGTTACATAAAAACTTAATATATAAATATTGTTTGTATTATTCGAGTAACCTTCGCGCGTCCCTCTGTCCATGCGTCCGTCCAAATACTCTGACCCCTTCCCGTTTACCAGTCGAGACAAAAGTGGTGTCATCGATGCGGTTCGGGCTCCTGATGGGGAGCTGATCATTTGTTTGCGGATTCATTCAGATGATCCCAAGAAACTTCTCAAAAATCGTGTGTTTGTGCGTTTAGGCAACTAAATGTATTTTGATCTATGTACCGCATGTATGGGTTTGTTCACAGGCTCATTTGATCCCTCTCAATGAACCATATGGATTGGCATTGTTTATGGGCAGATCCTTTTAGTACATTCTGAAAAAAAATAGCAAACAGATTTTGTTTGTATGTTTCAACGCTGTCTGTGAATTATTATAATTAGTGCCTTTCCGGTCTAACATGAATCCTTAGGTCATAATTTATATTATTGACAAAATTAAAACCTAATTATATCAAGAACTAACATTTTTTTAAAAAAACTACTTCTTTCAATGAATTATTTACATTGAAAAATAATACGAATTCGCATATTTTCAAACTTTAAATTAAGATTTGGTTATTAGGAGATGACAATGACATAAGTAAGCTAAACCAATCATTGCAATCAAATCTGTGTTAATTGAAAGTAAAGATATTTAGTTTATTTAACTATATGTATTATCATAGAGTTTACTAAATTCTGAATTATTTTCTATGTTTTATATTCGATATGAAGGAATCTTTTGGATATTTGGTATTTTTGAAGATAAGAATAACAATATCAGGTACTATGACTCGTTTGCATGAGCAATGTCTAGAAGGTGCTTTCAACACCGATAAGAATATTTCAACTTGTCATTCAAGTTACAGATTTTAATTCGAGGAATACACCTAATGCTATAACAGTATATATTTTCTCGCAACTTTTTCAATTTTTGAAAATTTAGAAAGCGAGAACCTCAACAAAAAAGAAACCTGCGTCATTTCTGAAGCATTCTTTCCTTTATCCGAGAAAAAAATTAAAGAAAAACTGTAGGGATTTTAAAGCTGTTTGTGCAAATTGCATTAACTACAAGTAGAAATTGAGTGTTATATTTCAAACAATTGAACATGACATTGTTTTAAAGAGAGCAGATATCGTTTCAGAAAAAAACTATAATCAGTATTGTACTTTAGCAATGTTGATTTTTAGCAATTTTCGAACACACGGTGTTCGCCGAAAGCGGTACCAGTACAATTTTTTATCTTTCTTTGATACACAAAAGGGAAATATTTCAAGACAAAAGGTGAGTGGATTTGAAAAAATTGTTTTGTTTAATCATTGCCAATATTTTATGCAAAATTACGCTAAAAGTATTCATATTTTCGGAATATTTTGCATGACTTTCTTAATAGATCTGGCTTTGAAAAAAATATTACATTAAAATACAAAATACCTATGTTTTAAAATTTGTTCTGTTGAAAGAGACAAAAAATTTGAACCTTTGCATTTTTCATTAACTCAGAAATGTCAACGAAAATGAAACCTGCGGTTTTCCTTTAAGTGTTTCGTGCCATCCGAGAAACAAGTATTACAAAAAAATGTAGAGTCGTTTTTGGGAAAATTTTCAGTAGTTCAGGAATTGCGATTTTAAAAATGTTGAGATAATGATGTAAAATACTGTGACGTAGTGAAATAAGAAATAAATTTCAATAACAAAATAAAAATAATATATTCAAAGATTATTACAATTGCAATGATTCTAATATTAAAACACTCCGAACCTTTGCCTTCAAACAATGTTACCGCAAAAATACAAGCCCACGCGTGATGCGCGCTGTCGGACCTCTGCCCGTGCACAATTACTCGTCAATGGCCTGACGCCAAAAATTTAACCCGGTCTGGGGACCGTGTCACAGCACGTGACGCATTGTCTGGCCTTACTCTTCCGAATCTGCCATACTCCTAACACCCTTTTACACCCGTACAGCTCGCGGAATGCAACTGAATGAGAACGCGGGCGCAGACTTGGGCCGGCTTTGAAATGTTGAGGCTGTACACCCACGACTGTTCCATAGATAGCTCGCCGCTGTGCGGCTTGGTTTACGCCCACAGCACATGGATTCTCAGGTTGGCGCACTTGCTCCGTAAACGAGGCTCGCCGCTACATCCCTCGAGTTTACAAGCCTACGGTATTTTTGGCTCTGCTGGTTCTTACCTGATCACCCGCCAGAGCGCAACTCCAGGAAGTTCAGGCTCAGCCCCTTCTCCCGCAGCGTACTTTCACGACCTAGTTTTCTGGCCCTCGTGTTTAACGCGCCACAGACCCTCATGCTCGGGGGTAAATATTTTTTTTTTCGTCAAAATATGCACAGAAAAAATTCTGCTAACTAATTTAACCTGTGTTGAACTCACATTCTAATTTTTACCGTTAAACAATCAGAAAAGGGTACAAAACCAAACCCGCTTATTTCTGTCTCAGCATTACAATTCTCTTTCTTTACTGCATAAGTACGCAGTAAGGTCAAAAAAAGAAAAGGAATGTATGCCAAAGTAAACAAATATTCTGACATCCGACCTCATGATTGTTTTCATAAGTTTTTAATAGAATGGCATCAATTTGTGCGAAATATCAGATTGTCTGATCTATAATTGACAAAAATAATAACAACCAATGATTTCCCTATCTGGCATAAGATCTTTTTAATGTTACATTGTGCTTGAAAATTCCAGAAATAAATTTCCCATAAACTTGTAGATGAGGTTATTTTATTATACGGGGGAATCACAGAAAATTATGTGTCTCGCTCACATATCAATTCGCAAACCCAGAGATTTTTACAGCTGTCACGACATCCGGTGACGAGTGTGCAGGAATGGCGCGCTGCTGACAACCCACGTCCTTAAGCAAACGGAAATCTCCGAGAGCGTCTAATAGGAAGGCGTTGAACTCTGCGGTGGAACAGGTGCCCCGCGGCGTCAACTACGTGTGTTAGCACCTGCAGTTCCCGCAGTCTCTTGAAGGAAATCTACCGGTTTTGAAAGCATTTGCCGTTTCATCAGTATTCACTGTCAAGAGGGGCATGTCGTGTCACAAATACATACAGTACGGTTCAATTAAGAATTTCTGAAGTGAAGATACTGGCAAGATGTAATTAATCTACTTAATAGAGGCAGCGGAAAAACTGTGGAATTTCATGATAATGTAATTAACAAATAAAATATATAATCTTCAGCAAACCATTATATTCTAACACCCATATAAGTTTCGTATTATTCACCCAGTATTCAGTAGCTACAAGCGTTTTTATAATAAACGCAACATTAAAACAAAACTGAAGTAAAATATCATTAATCAAATTTGTAAATAATAGAAGACGTAGTAAAAAATCTTACCCAGGTGCAATGCATCAAGAAACCAAATGCTTGTTACGCATATACCCTTGCTTAATGCAAAACTTCCGTTGTTCAATAATAATTTATTAGTATTAAACCAGTTGGCTTGTCATTTCTTGATTGGAGAATTACTTTGGTATAAAAAATGAATCATGCAATTCTGCTTTCCGCGTGTATTCATCAGACATTGAAATAGAATGTTCAAATGTAGTTAACTTACAACTCGGCGTGCTCTTATACTTTATTACATAAATACATTTCTAACACCCGCCTCTTCGGTTCGTGACAATTAATAAAACACTTTTTTCGCACTTAATGATGGGCAGCAGCAGTTGACTCTAAATGCTATTTAATAAGAAACAATATAAACGGTGACAGTAATGACCCAGTGGTTAGAAAATTTATATTTTGTTGGGAAGATGTCAGTCTGATATAACATCAACAATCGAAATCCATATCGGGAATCGTGTTCTCAAAATGACATTAAATAAAATGTCCTCACAATTTTTATTTGATAAAAAAGTAGTACAGAAGTCATCAAATAGCATTTTCTAAGTGATTACATGATCCGACAAATGAAACATTTCGCGGCAATGCCATTTACATTTCTTAATATTGTGAAAAGATTTGCCTCTAATTGCTGTGATGATGCTTGCGGAAAGCTATCTTAGAAGAATAGTTATTCCTTTTCTTTGCATTTCTTAACCATTTATGTCTTTTCCCCCAAATGGGTCAGTCAACTTCAAAGTTTGTTTGCTTAGCTCAAATGTCTTAAATTGTGAATATCATAATCCCCAACAGAGATGTACATGCTAAACGAACTATGTAAGCAGGTTTTGAAATTCCTGAAACGAAAGAATTCCTGAAATTCAAGGTAGTTGATGCATTGTACGCCCGGGCGTAAGTATTTATGATTGTTCGAATCTGTAAATCATAAGGAAAGCTATCGCCAGTATCAATTCATATTTTTTTAAAAAATCTGTAGATTCACACTATGACCAAAAATAACTTTCCATAATTTAAAAAAATATTTATTCAAAAAATTAATAATATAATTTGTATTAAGACATGGGATGTTATTGTCATTCAAAGAAAAATTAAGTTAATTCAATTAAATAGTGAAAAATAACTACATAAGAAACGCCATCACCTACACTTTCCTCAAATTGATACGTACTATGTTACATATATGTTTGTTAAGGTTCATTTTTTGAATTTCAAAAAAGAATACGTTCATAATAATACGGTTTGTTACTTACCTATCATTGTACTTCATTGCATTACACTATGCTACTTAATACTTTCTCCACGATTTTCTATGAATTTTATTAAATAGTAGCCGATTACCTGTATGTAACAAATTAAGCATTCGATATTTGTTTATTTAGATTTAGATTTCATCA
Source organism: Gryllus bimaculatus (assembly GCA_017312745.1). NCBI lineage: Eukaryota > Metazoa > Arthropoda > Insecta > Orthoptera > Gryllidae > Gryllus > Gryllus bimaculatus. The sequence goes on from BOPP01000106.1 coordinate 1,842,063, forward strand.
GTCAAAAAACAGAAAAAAATGTGACGTAGGGGGAGAAGATTATCTGCGCACGTGTTCTGGAGTTCGAGAATCCCTTCCCCACATTTTAACTATAAATAGTGGAAAAATGAGAAAAAGTTTAACATAAATACATAAAAATAAATTTTAAAAATCGCAAGACTAGCAATATTTGAAAAATAGTCCTTTTCAATTCTATTAACTAAAATCTATCAACTATTGTTATCCCGTAAGCTTAGAACGCTACGAGATTCATTTTGGTAAGATTAATCATTATTTTGAGCCATTTTTTACAGTTACTTTTGTTTGGATATGTGGAATGTTTTGACCCGCAATAGCATACAGCCAAGAGGATGACTAAAAAGTGACCCTCGATTTGCGGAGCAACGTGACTCCAACTGGGAACCTTCCTATGAATTCAATATTTTACTCATCCAACCCCAAAACATAGTCACAGTTTCTAACGTCGAATAAAACTACTGATGCATATCCATGACGGTTTCAGGTCCAGAGACATGTAGATGTAAATTGTTTTTCTCGCTTTGCACTAATTGCTCCTTAATCAAACGGCTGCTTGCAAAGAATCTCAAAATTCGTCTGTCCGCGCTCAGAGACAGTACCTTCATTGGCCGTCTCAACAACCCCGTTCCTCGCCCCCCGTCACACTGCGACACCGCCTCCGAAAAGCGCAGCTGCCGCGCGGAGGAGGCCCAGCTGACGGTGCGGCGCGAAGGCGAGTCCCGCCCCCTCGCGAGCTTCCCCGCCGCCCCCGCGCCACGTCTTACTCCGTTCTCGCGTGCAGAAGAAACCGGCGCCGTAATTTCGCTCCAACTTCTCGACTGGCAACGCGATTGTCGCTCCACAAATACTCTTAATAGTTTCAACACTTCCCAAGTCTCGCCCGCGCCGCCGCGCACCGCGCCGCCCCCCCGGGCCCCGAACGCGCTGACGCGCACGCAACCTGCCTCCATTAGGCATTAAAGTCCGCGCCGCCCCCGCCCCAGCCGCCGCGCCCAGACGGCCATCCGGCGGGGCGCACCCGCGTTGACCTGGGGCGTGACTCCTTGCCTGGCAAAGCGTAATATTCACCGCTCTCTGCATTCACTTGTGCACTTGCGTGGTTCAGTTTTCCTTCTTCAGTCTTCTTCGTTTCCATTCTGTTCCTCGTAGATGAAAGGGGGCGTGACTCCTTGCCTGGCAAAGCGCAATATTCACCGCTCCCTGCATTCACTTGTGCACTTGCGTGGTTCAGTTTTCCTTCTTCAGTCTTCATCATTTTCATAATTCTATTCCTCATAGACGTATGGGGAATAGAATCCTTCTCGCCCGACAAACAGCAACAGTTAACCCGCTGGGCATACACCAAATGATCCCTCGGTCTTTCTTGAAAAGGAATTTCACCTACTTATCCTCTTATTATTAACTATAAAGCAATTCCTTGGATACCTTCTAATAATTCAATTACCTATTTTGAATTACAATAACACACAAAATTAACTTAGTAGTAAACATATTTTACCTACAAAAAACACTAATCTCAAGCATTTAAAATTATATCTATATTCGAATCCAAATTCTCTCTTACATTTATATTCTACATTGACTGTACTGTGTCTACAGCACCTATAGAGTTTACATTTTTATTAGTTTCTCCTTATATTCTGTTTCAAGTTATTGCAATGTTTCATACCCTTTGAAGACAAATCTTTGTAAAGCATATATTAATAAATCTATGCCCAAAAAAGGGAAGGTGCGTGTGTCGCATTTTGAACCCAAAACCACTCGACGGATTTCACTGAAATGTTTACACTTTGTTCGTGTTAGTATCGGTAGCATTTAAAGAGTTTTTTTAATTAAATCGGACAAAGTCGGACAGAAGCCGTTGTTTTTACGAAGTTAATCGCCGAGGTGTGCTATCCGCCGTTCTCAGAGCACCTTGCTTGTAGTGCGATCTATAGGTACCTTTTTAAACTACAAGCTTTGCTTCGACTCATCATGTCGGATAACATCCAATTTCACGCGCGATCGAAGCTATCTAGAAGACAGGATGTCTGAACCAAACGCTGGCGGTGTATAACATAATTCAAATATTTGATTTTTAATGCGTGGTGTAATATCTAGTAAAGTGTAGTTAATACGTTGTCCAAGTGTAGGTAACACGTACTTAATCTTTATTAGATAAACTGATTTTGAACTTAAATATACTTAATACAGTGTAATACCGAAGAATTGCCGTGTGTGCTAGTATTAAATAGTAAAAAGCTCCATAAACCGTTTACCTACCTCGCCAAAAAGGCATGACAGATCCACTCCGTTTTCCTTCATACTATGAAGATTTATTTCTACTTTGTCCTTGGTGTGTTTAGAATAATTGATTGATTATAATTTATCTACGTCTGACTGTTTTCAAGAAACATCTGTTTCATCCCCTATTAAAGCAACCCCAACGTTGAAAACTACCGGTTAAAAGTTTGTGGTAACAAAACATGAAATTACCTATCAGAAACATCTTACCTCGCTGATTTAAAACACACAATTCCGAAAATTCTGCCGTGTTCTCTTGTGTTCGCGGTTTCTTATGGAATCGTGCAAGAACATCTATAAGTGATATTAATGAATGGAAACTTAACAAAAAAGTTCACTCCTTCCGAAACACCGAATGAAAAAAATGGCACAGAGTCGGACTATATCTTCTCGTAAAATAATACTCTTCAAAAAGTTATTATATTCTTCGTATAATTGATGTATTGTCGCAAAGCGAGAACGTTTTCGTTTCTTGATTTACGTAGAAAAAAGTTTATGAGTCAAATAGAAATAAAATGAATGATAAAAATGAGCAAAATGAATTATAAAAATTGCTTTGCAAATATGATCTGAAATAATTTACTTTAATAAATTTATTAAAAACTAAAGATCGATAATTGAATATATATATANNNNTATATATATATATATAATTTATTTTCACATATATGACACCTTTATCGTTGCGACTCTGTTGACAATCATGTAAATTAGAGAGTAGTGTATGCTCTCGGATTGAGAAAAAAGGTGACGTTAAATGTTACGTTAGAAACGTTATATTTGTCTCTCAAAGTTGAAGGAACAAAATTATTATAGTGCCTACTAACTTTGCGTGAATTACGAGTTACGTAAATAAAGTCCTTTATTACGTCCGTTGAAATTCAAGAAAAAAGGATAATTAAGATAGAAAAGAAATATGAAGAATCGTATTTTCTTAAGTTCATGCATAAAGAAATATCGAAAACGACGACTGTTTTATCTGTGACACTGCTTTTCCAAAATCTCCTGGGTCGTAATTACAACATTAAAATTAAAATCAAATAAAGATAAATTTGTTCCTATTTCTTTTAAGAATACCCGTGCAAACATGTAATACAAGCGGAAAATAAAATTAAAGCAGAGCTAAATGGGAACTTCGTTGAAGGTGCAAGCAACGGTGTTTTGGTTTGGCCGGCGCGAAGTCAGCCACCGCAAGACGCCCCTCCGTGCGCCAATAACACGAAAGGTGTCGCCCCTCGTTAATGAAAGGGCGGGGCCCTGGGGCGGGTGGCTGCGAACGGACGGACAGACGGATGTGCGTTCTCGGGCGCCGTTTTACAGCTAACGGCCTTATTATGACTGAGCCAGCGGGGCGGGGCGGCGCGGGCGGGGGGCGGGGCGGGGCGGGGCGGGGGCGGGAAGGGCAGAGGTGGAGGAAGGCGCAGTGGCCACCATCCGTTCATAACAGCGCCGAGCACCCCCATTGGCAGGGGAGCGCGGAGCGGGGCGCCAGATGGCTGGCTGCACGGAGCTGGGTGGATACCAACTGTTAAGATAATGACAGCAATTATGTCTGCGCTTGTTTACTGTGCCAGGTTATTTAGCCCGCCTCCCCCTCCCCCTCCCCTCGTTCCCCTACAGCGTGCGCGCCTTTGCGGGCGCTCCGCCAATAAGACGCGAGCCTGGCGCGCAGGTGGAATTACGAGCGCGTATTAAACGCGGTTGGATGCCGGGGGTGGACGAGGGAGCGGGGCGGGGCGGGCGGGCGGGGGGGCGGGGGGGGCGGGCGGGCGAGGAGGATGGCGGACGAACGCTGAAGGAGGAATAAGAGGAGCGGGAACGACGGCGAAGAATTTGGGGAAATGGACTTTTTAATTTCTACTAGCGAGCACTATACAATGTGAAATGACCATTTAGCTCACCATTGAGTGTCGAAATGCCTTCAAATGTATTATTCATTAATTCCTATTAGATTGAATGTGTTATGTAGTATTACAGATGCCCTTAGTTCTGGTTTATTTTATTATTGTTTTGGGACATTACTTCTTTTTTTTTTCGAAAATAATAATAGACACGAACTTAAACATCACACTAAGATGACTTCCACAGTGAAAAGTAGATAGTCCCAATGACAAATGGTTTGCGAATGAGGTGTTAGGGCACAACATGAAGAAAAGGCACGAAGCTTAAAAATAAAGGGAACAGGCTTTCTCATTAATAATTATATCTTGCTTTTAAAGAGTTGTGACAAGGTATGGCATGTAGGGTCAGAACAGTGCGAAAACATGTGCACTAACCGTAAGTTTCACGTTCTTTATCAAGACGATGTTATCCAAAGGACAAGTTTTGAAAGACTATTTTTTGCGATGCTGGTTCACACCTGACTGGAAATAAACCACAGTCCGTACTCAATTCAGTAGCGTTTAGAAAACAAAATAGTTTAGAAGCAATGCGTAAGGTGTGGAATGATTGACAGACATCGATTTTAAACAGTAGGTGAATGCAAAGAAATGGGAAAGCGAGGGTCACGAGATACGAGATTCGTACCTATATGAACAATGATGTCGCTAGGCTTGATGCCATCTAAGCTGGCGTGCGATTTGGCTTCCCTCTCTCTTGGATTGGACAATAAAGAATACTGAAAATTTTTGACTTTTATATTGAGAGCCCAAATTTGATTGCAGTTTATGATAATATTAATTTTGATTTGTTTCTCATAATTTTCAGAATTTCTTTCAGATGATGTAAAAAAGTACCAGAATAAATTGGAACAGTCCCCTCTTTTTCTCGATTCTACTGCGACATTAGAGAGGGGGGAGCAGAGAGAAAACTAGGAGTTGAAAAATAGATGTATGAATTAAAAGAGACATAAATAGGTTAAGGACTCCAAAATGAAACTGCTTTTGGCAATATAAACACTTAGAGAACTCTAGGCTGTAGATCAAGGTCGACTAGAAACGATCATGTGAATTAGAATAGAAACCGCTTAAGGCGGTTGGAGACCGAAGAAACACAAAAGGCATGTTAGTCTAAGGGTGACTCCAGAAAATATTTAGAGGCAGTTTTAAAAATGAAAGGGACCATTTTTTCAATACAATTTATTAATTTTAACAACTATTTGGTTAACCTTTCTAGCGCGGTTCTGCTGTTATTTGCAATAAATAATTCCGTTACCATTTAGTAAGAAGTATAGATGTTCGTAGATTTTTTTCTCTTTCATTTCTTATTTTATATTTTGTATTTTTTAAATTGCTTCGTAGCCTGTACAAAAATCAGAGACTCGAAGTTCTGTTATAAGCTCGGGAGGTCATTTTTGTCGTCTGCGACAGCGAGCTCACTGCAAATCTCACGGTTAGATGGCAAGGTCGGGCGCAATCACGAGGCCGTGCGCAAAACGCATCCCAATTCCGTTTATTTACAAATTTGCGTGTTTCGTTGTTGTTTTTTTAAAAAAAGTTAGATTTTTTGTTAGATATAACAATACTTACAAATATCCGCAGCGCTTTGATTCACAATAAGCACAACCGTCTGGAAGTTAAAGAAGGAAAATTGTCGGCAAACTGATGTGCAGTAAGGAATAGTTTCTCAACAACATGACTTTATAAACTTTGTTCATCCAGTTAAGGAGACGAAAGTTGGCCATTTTCACCAGAAATGACTAATTCTGCTGTACTTCACAATATGAAAATAAAATAACTAAATTTAATGTTTATTTTATGTTTCTACTAGCGCTAATTTTAGTACTTGAAATAATTCGAATTGAAACTCACAATTATTCCAATATTTAGAATTCTGAATTTTAAAAATACGTAAATTGGCAGTAACTTCAAAATAAATTCACAAAATATGTTATATAGACACATTCTTTTTTCTTTTTTTATTTCTTTATGTTTTTAATAAGACGGCATGGCGCCTTAGTGGCCCCTCTTGGAGTCACACGTGCGTTAAAATTGGTATTTGATAATCAAAGCACATTCATTTAAAACACTGTGAAAAGCGATGTTAATCGCGTTTAAACGGAATATGGAAGATCTCGATACCAAACGCAAACACCACGTCTCCAGATATCCTCTTTCCTTTCGATGAGTATCATGCGGGAACCATTAATTCTCAGAGGAATAGCGCCAAGCTGCGTACTTTTAGACAGGATTACATTAGTCTAGCAGTCAACACGGTTTAGAGGCGTGGTATTCGTCATTCATTTGTTTCAATCAATTGTTATTTACGTGACTGATACAGAAAGTGTGTGACATTTTGAAACGAGTACGCCAAATACACTTTTGTACGAGTTGCGTCCATTATTTTTAGTACGAATGCATGAAAACTAACAAGTAAATATTCTGGGATTATTATCAATATACGAGACAGGAGCCACGTTGATTCATTTCGCTCCAGTGTTTTGTTTACATCGAAGAACACATCGTGTCTTCTTTACGGCACGCGTACGGCAAAGTGTATTTTTCCGTCCACGTACTGCAAAGTAACACTTTCCAATCGACAAATATAGAAGGTATGTACAATGTTCCATGCGCGAGTACTGGAAAGAAAATTACGCGACTAGTCCAGCGGCGAATTCGTGCAATGCCAGGAACCTTGAGTGATTCCTGCGGCACGCTGTGCTGCTGTCCCTTGACGCAGCAGGACTCTTGACTCTGCGGGGTTGGGTTGGGGGGTGATGGGAGACGGGTGGGTAGGGGTGGGGGATGGTGCGGAGTGGGGAGGGTGGGAGTGGGGTAGGGGAAGGGTGGGGAAGGGGTAGGGAGGAGCAGGGGGTGGGGAGAGGTGGGAGTGGGGAGGGTGGGGGAGGGGTGGGGGAGGGTGGGGGGGGGTGGGTGAGGGGGTGGAGTGAGGGGCAGATGCACGGGAGCTCGTGGGATAAGAGGGCGGTGCCACCACAGTGACAGCGGCACCGCGCCTCCGCCCCGCCTCCGCGCCGCCACACCCCGCGCCGCACTTGCCCGCTCGTGATGAAGACTAATAGTTGGCTAATGAAGTTATAACTGCGCTGGCGTCATTCTCGTGATGGATGTTGCTTCCGTCTCGCGACTTCGGATACAAATTGGGCAAACAATGGAACGGTGCCTGAGAACAGTTTTACGACGCGCGTTAATTAGTGCGAAGGGAAGGCTTCTTTGAACCACGAACGGAAGTCGCTGACCTTATTATTCTTGTAAGAATACGCGGGTTCCTACATGAAAGATGTACTCACATACATCATCGAGTGTACTGCGTGTAGCCTATAATTAAATGAGCGAAGGAGATATCTGAACCTGCAGTTAGATTCAAAACGTAAAATAAATGCATTTCTTTTTTTAAAATAAGTAAATATAAATATTTAAGGAATGATGACATCTTCCAAAATACTTCAAAAAATTTAACATTCGTATAATGTTTTGAAAATCAATTCTGCCAATTGTAGATATGCATTTTTTCGGCTAAAACCTGTTACTCGTCTACAACCTACGAGGATGTGTACAGAGGCTCCTCCGATCTCAAGTCAACAGAAACTACCAAGCGCGCAGCGACATATCAAGCAAAATTCAATGACACATATCCAAATCCAGGAATTCAACCATGCAATAACCATCCTGACAAGGTCGTTGAGTAGGTACATAACATGCCCTAAGGTCCTTGGACGTCCAAGTCTACTAAACATAATGAAAAAGAACTTTATATAATCGTTTAACAATTAGTTATCATTAAATTCCCTCATTTAATTTAGTTATTTTTTTCGCTCGTAAGTGATTGTGTTATTGGTCACAGAAGAGCATAATTCAAACATCCAGATCTCGATACTAGCGAATGAAAATGTTTCAGAATTCTTGACAAGTGTGTTAGAAAAACAACCTTCACACTTCGTTAGAATGATGAATTATATGAGAAATATTCCTCCATAAATTCCGTCATCACTCACTTTGCAGGTATTCGTTTCTCTGGATAATCGCTGACTTAATTCCAATACTTCCTCCATTATGCATACGGAGCGTGCCCTAAATCACAGGCTCGTGACATCGAACACGGCGGATCACGGGCGGAGGCGTGTAGCAGGCAGGAAGGGGGCGGAAGGTGCCGACATCTTCTTTACGACTCGGGGAGGCCGTTGGCGCGGGCCCTGGGGGCTCGAACGCCTCAGCGCCTGCGCTCCACTCAGCGGACGACACCCGCACTCGCGCACGAAAATACTCGATTGCGGCCAGCAGCTTCCGCTGTGCTGCAGACACGCAGTTCGTGCGAAACGGCCCAGACAGGTAAGCAGCGAGACCTTCAATTCATAATTGCACGCTCGATTCGCTTTATCAGGAATCAGTACATGTCCCTGCTTTTACGAAATGTGAATTTAATTACTCAGAAATACTTCATGATTTTTAAGGAATTTTCAATTGATGGTCATATTTTTAATTTTACTGTACAATATATTATTTTCTCGAGGTTTTAGAACTTACACTATTAAATTGTAATGCATAATGAAAAGAATCACAAGTTTCACAAATGTTCATTTTTATAACTTGTGGGTGGACTTATGGCTAACGCACGCGCCTTCCACAGCAGGGGCCCGGGCTCGACCCCGGCCATCTCGCATGGATTCTGTGGTCGGAGAAGCGAGCTCTGGGCTCTCCGGCTATCCTTGCCCTTCATTCCACTTCTCCAGTATTATTCTGTACCTAATTTGCTGAGTCAGAAAATAGAATTTACCTAAATTTTGAATAAATTCTCGTAGCTCTCTAATGTATTTATCATTAACTTTAACACATCCCTAACGTAAAATAAATAAATTTCATCACACTCATAAATTTCATTTCATCAATGCTATGAGAGTATTCCCTTTTCTATCTGCTCCTTCCTCCCTCGCTTACATTCCTGTCTTCAATGTGAAAAAACCCCTCATCCAAATTGCGTATGTATTTCTCTTTGAATGACCTTCTTTTCATTAACTATTGTATTAATTTTTTTTTTAATATGGTCAGGCGGAAGAGCGGGCTAAATGGTCATAGCCTCGCCATCAATAAAGACATTTCACGTTATTATCATTATCTTCTCATTAGATCATCACTCACAGACCTCAATGTCCTCATTTGTTGGGCCTCTAATCCTAAACTATAATTGTAATGAAGAAAATGAATTTTTGTCTTCCATATTCGACGTAATAGCAACTCATATAACTTATTAACTGACCTGACTAAGAAATTTTCAAACAAAAGATACATCAAAAAACCATAGTGTATTACTTTTCAGAAGCTAGAACTCTTTTTGGAAAATGCTGGTAAAATTATCAAAGATATTTTATAAATTTACTTTATACATTTTCTGAGCAGAAAAATGGATGAACAACAAGTAAACGAATTTCAAGTTGGCGGAATTGTTGAAAAATTCTTTGCTTTTTTAATATTTCAGATACTATTCTTTACTTCTCAAAATAAAATGAGCAAATGTTAAGAATAAAACTAGTATATTAATATATCGTATAAAGTATATTAATAATTTGAATTACCACGACCAAAATTGACAGAAAAACCGAGCAGCCTGTCCATGCTAAAGGTTGACGATTTCGTTAGGTAGGAGAACAAAAACTACTTTTACTTTTACACAGAATCTACTTTTCTGAAAATTGCAAATATTTGATAATGTTATTTGACACACCATTTTTGCTGCTGTGGGAGTAATAATTGCAATTATTCATTAATATATCCTTTGAAATGAAATTTACATGGCGTACTAGTGCAGGTACCGTCCCTAATTGAAATTGCAATGAAGAAAATATGGGAATGGACAAGAACAGACGCACAACAAGGATTATCTAGGCGAAAGGGGGGAGACTGTAGTGATAGTGGTTATCAGACTTGATGGTTCCTCGATGAAGAATTTTTCCTTTAATCTAAAATTTAAATTTGTTTTTATTTGCTGATTTATTATTAGGTATAACGATGTATATTAACGTTTTTTGCTTCACTCTAGTGAAGAGGTAGAAGGTAAAATAAAGCGCATAAAATATAAACTTTACATCGGGTAATATTGATAGTCAAGCAAAAAAAGACTAAAATGTAACAACAAGTAACATCACAGTTGTTACTTCATTAAATTGTTTCAACATTTTTAATAACCTGACTACAAACGAATGCTTGAAAATCGTATTATATAATTCTTTGAATTGAATGCGTTTAAGTTTTTTGTTTTCGAGACGCTTTTATATAGAACGAGAAAAAAAATTACTAATACTTAATGAAATAATACACCATGAAGCCTCATCTGTGCAGTGTCTGTTAGTGAAAATTTTGGTGAAAATAATCATAAGCTCCAACAGGCCAACAGATGACTTCTGATTGAGCAGTATTTTTCAAAATTTATTTAACTTCATTAGCTTACTTTAAATTTACATTCTACACATTTGGGAAAGACGGATTCACTATGGATTCTCTAATTAGATTACACGTCTGGGAATATGATTTCAAATATACGTATGTAGTATAAAAATCCTATTTACAGAAGGATGTTTCACAACAAATTGTTGTGAAAACTTGATCTGTAAATTGCATTTTTTTACGAGTCTATTCGATAAGTGATAGTATTTCATGTAGAGGCGAGATCCATGGGGGAAAGAGGGGACAACTGCACCCGAATCTTGCGACATGAAAAAAAAATTATTTAATAGGCATTTCATTTTGCGGGTCTTCGAATTTACATTACAAGAGATAAACTTCTTTCTGTATTCTGAGAAGAAATTTAATAATAATTATGCGAAAAATAATTTTATTAAGCTGAGCTAATAAATTGGTGAACTTTAGTTCAGTATTATGAAATATGCGGGAAAATGTTCAGAGTTACTGAGAATATCCTTTATTAATAAATTCTCTTTCAATTATATTTTGCATTTACACGTTATTTACTTACAAAATAACAGTTTTGTGCCTAAAATCATGAGTCATAACACTCACATTAACTCTCAAAAATAAAGAGCATTTCCCGTTTATTATTGACTGTATAGTATATAAAACTAAAAATACTTTAGATGTTGCCAAAAAACGCAAGATTACACTTTTAATTAAAATAATTTATTCATGAAGATTTTAAATATGTATCCTACAATTTTGTATAAATATTTGTGATCGTAATAAATAATAAACCCTTCGGTATTTCGATATATGATTCGCTAAGAAAATCTATCGCTGAATAAACAGTTCGGATCGTTCAAATAGCAATGAGGATCATCATCTTTGTGTTACACTAATAATTAATAAAATTTAATAGTAATCAATTAAATAATTAACCAGATTGAAAATGTGTATAATTGCAACCCAATTACCTTACAATAAATTAATAAAAACGAATATTTTCATGTTTATCATACCGCCCAAATTTGCCCTCCCCCATAAAAGATCCGAGATTTCATCTCTGATTTCATGTATGTTATGTTGAAAGTTGTTGTAAAGTAAGTGACATGGTGATCTGCTGTCTCTAGTCCTTTTGTTGCTGAATGATCGTTATAAACCAAGGGCCTTTGGTTATGGGTCTGAAGAATTTATTTTGGAATTTTTTGAGTTTGAGAGAATTTGTTTAATACAGCTGAATAAAATAGCCAACTTCACAGAAGCATTCTGTCACTATTTTCGCGTCTTTTTCGGTCGTGACGCTAGATGTCGCAGTGTTGGATAGCAGTGCTGGATACGGCGATCATGCGACATCTAGCGGCTCGGCCGAGAAAGACGCGAAATACAGTGAAAGACGCGAAATACACCGTGAAGTAGGTCCTTGAGAGAAGAGTTATAAAAACCGCACTATAGGCTCATTCCACGTCAAATCTCCTGTTGTAATTGTAAAAGAAATTGAATATTTTGCGATTTTAAAGAACAAAAGATGATCTTTCATTTTATGTATGTGTGGAAGTCATTAAATTTGAAAAAATACCTTTTTAACCTATTTTATTTTAATATTTTAGATTTTTTCAAAAATCGACAGTTTAAAAATTGTACACGTAAGCTTCCGCGTCTCGAGTCCATTACTTCTAGGCTGTCCGGGTGACGCCGCGTCGTTGGACGATAGGCCGACGTTTCGCCTGTCATGTCGCAGGCTTCTTCAGGGTAGTGACACAGTAAAGCTGCGCCTCCGGTGTTATATCTAATAATCTATCTATAATATATCTATTTCGCCAGAAGACTTGCATTTGAGACCGTATGTGTGTTTCTGCGATGCATAGCATGACATATGTCTCACGATTGCATTATGTTTCGACGTCACGATGCGCCGAGTCATCGACACCCCGAGTGGATTGTCCGTGGGACAGCGGGCTGCCTACGTGCGCCGGCGAACAAACTATTTTTTAAAGTGTTATTTATGTGTGTCTCAGTTTTTAATTTGGCAGATCTGTACAAAATTAGTGCATAAATACATGATTATTTTTTATAATTAATTAAATGAAGACCTAAATTTTACAAAATTGCATTTCGAAAATGAAGATATATATTATAAAAATTTAAATATTAGGTTTACAAAAAATTATTTACATCACATGAAAGTACATTTTCTAATTTAAGTGTAATTTTATTTAAGTGTAATTTAATAGCCACTCATGAGTTACTAGTTTCAAACTGGCCAATAACGTTTCATAATAAAATGATTATGAACCAATCACGGTACACATGCACAAATGTACACATCTGTACCTTTCCCTCTCGTTTTACCTCGTGTGACGTTGAAATGCTTGAAGAAAAACACACTATTATTTCCATGACGGAAACTTAATAATCAATGCAGTATCTGAAACAACCCAGCAAGAAATATTGTTCGCTATTTTTACCATTACGTTCATACTATTTAATCGATTTCTGACTTTCAATTCGTGAAATAGTCTGCCCGAATTCCACTCGTGGTCTTAAACGTCTCAGATAGAGCGAACTAATCGATAAGTTCGAAACCAAAATTCCTCACGAAAAGAGAGACGTTCAAGTGCTTTTGAAAAAAAGCACACTATTATTTCCAGGATGGAAACCCTGTAATCAATGCAGTGTCTGAAACAACCCAGCATTGATTGCTATTTTTATAAGATTGTTCGCTATTTTTACCATTACGTTCATGCTATTTAATCGATTTATGACTTCCAATTCGTGAAACTATTCGTCTAACCGAATTCCTCTCGTGGGCTGAAACGCCTCAAATCGCGCGAACTTTTCGATACGTTCGACAGCAAAATCCCTCACGAAAAGCGAGAGCGCGGGGCGCGAGTTGTGTCCGAGTGGCGTTGGCGGAGGTGTGGAAGAAAGGTCGGGCGGGCGGCGCGGCGCGGCGCGGCGCATGCCAGCCTTTACGAGCGCCTGCCCGGGGAGAGAGAGGGAGAGGGAGAGGGAGAGGGAGAGGGAGAGGGAGAGGCTGGCCGCCCGAGCACCTCCGCGTTGCGCCAGATCGCATGACTGCGGCGCAAGAAGACCACAGCGCGCGCATAAAGTTGCGCCGCGTCAATAACTCGCGGCTTTATGCTGGCCGGGCTGACGCGCGGGGCGCGGCGGGCGGCGGGGCGGGAGAGGGAGGGGGAGGAGGGGGAGGCAGGCGGAACCGGCGCGGCGGCGCCCACAGGCCGCGGGCGCGCCGCGCGGTACCTGCGGGATGACGTTATCTGTGCCGAAAGTCTTCTGCACTTCAAATTTTCATGGCAAATGATGTCACCGGCTGAGTTAGCTCTGGGCCAGCTTTGCCGCTGTCTCTGCAACGACTCCGATGGTGAGGCCCTAGAGTTTGTGCCCTGAGTGTACCCATCCGGTGGTGGCGGAATTTCGACTCTTAGCTATTCAGCTGTATGTCGAATATAGTCACGGACTGGAGGAGAGATGTTGAGGCCGGCTGCTCTGATCGGTAGTTTTCCGTCGTTTCTTCGATCAATACCAGCCGAATGCCGGAGCAGTAAATGAACCGCACGCGATCCTTCCCTCCTTTTCATTTCCTATCCACGCCCATTTTACAAACATACTTCTATTCACATGCACTACACCACCGCATAATCATGTCGGGAGAGCAATCGGGCACAACCGGTACCCCGTTGGGAAGATACCCAAAGGGAGAAGTCCCTTGCAAGTCGACGAGTACATCGGCGCTGGACCTCACCTAACTGAGGGGGAGAACATCAGCACCGGCCACCAAACATTCACAACACTTACGGGACTAATGAGCATAGCAGTCGACAGTCCCGAAAGAATCAAGCAATCAACGAATGAACGGATTTAAAAAAAAATAATTACTTAAATATGATTTGAAACTTGATTTTAAAACATGTTTAAAATTTGCGTTACCAAACAATCTCTAGCAATATAACACGTCTTCTTCCGCATTCCCATCCTCTCCTTTCAAAAGCTGTCGCTGCGTTGCTTTCTATACGACGCCTCTATAACCGCAGTCGCCGCTCCCGCCATTGGCGCCTATAGCAGCGCCGCCGCCACCGCACGGCTTCGTATTTCTGTCAGCGAGATGGCCCATCCAACATTTCACGCACGCCCCGGAGCAGAGCAAGGAAAAAGAACGCGCAGTTTCAGAAATCATCACGTATTTACTCTTTATGTTTTATTTGATATCAAGGGAGCTCCGGACGACGTTTTCAACGTCCGGAATCGTCGCCGCAGCTAGGAATTGTTTTAGGAGACACTTGTACGTTTACTAGAATGTTAAAGGTTTAATAGCCCTGGAAGAAATATTTAAATGGCCGTTAATATGACGCCGTGTGGAGGGTTCTACGCCATAATAAAAACTGACTGAAATAATACGATGAGGGTCAGATAAGCTTAAACTGAGAGAAGTAAAGGAAACCGACAAAAAGAGGTTATGCCCGCAACAAATCTCGAAAATACAATTCTACGAGGGTAATGAAAACACGATATTCAGAGGGAAATCCACACATTATACTGAGTTGTTTTCCGGGTAAATTGTAACCGGGATTTTAATCCAAGAAATGTATTCACGCTTTGATACTGACGAGGATGTCTGGGAAAAGACACTAACTGTATTTTGTGGCACCGTCCGTTGGTTTACAGAATGAAGTGAACGTGTTCTTTTCGCCATGTCGGTATGAAACCAGAAATCTTGGGGGATATTATAATATATGCGTAGAAGTTCTCGAGAAATGTGTGACAGTACTGAATATGTATGTATGTACAGAACCTAAATTTAAAAGGCTCAGAACTGCATGTGAGACCATTTTATAAGTTGATTAAATAATCTAATGTAATACTGCAATGACGAACACAAAGGGGGGGGTCTTAAAAACCTTCAGACCAGTTCAGAAGACAATAAAACTCATTCAAAAACATAGATTTTACTAATTTTCTGTAGTAAACAAAATGCATTCAATATCTCAATTGAATACGTTATAAATAAATATAAGTTCAACAAATAAAACTAAACTTTACATTAAGGTTAAAAGAAAAAAAATATAAGAAAACATGAGGTCAGCTGGTCTCTAGAACTATATCCCTCTCACTCCTAAAAATCTTGGTTGTGCCACTGAATGCTCTGGCTTGAACATTCATACAACATTAAATAAAATGTTGGCAAGACGCAATCTTTCAATAATATTTAAAACTATTCAAATTGTATATAGTTTTTTATTTTTCAATCAAAATATTATTCGTGTCTCATTAGTCAATCCCACCTACTTCCCGACAACAAAAGCTAAACAATTCAATTTTCACCATTATTTATCAATTTTCATTCTTGTGACAAAACATTGTCTGTCCACTTCGGCGCTAAATTAGTTTTCAGCGCTGGCAATATCTTCCGCACTGGATTAATACAAGAACCCTGAACACAATACTTTAGAACGCAATTGCGCTCTGAATAGCTCAGAGGAAAGTGAGAATGAATGAAGGCCCGCGGGCATGCGACGATCACCCACTAATTGGCCGCAAGGCTTCTATTGAGAGGCGACAACACGAGGCGTCCTCACAACAGGCGGTGAAAGGCGGTAGGCGGTCCCACTATGACCCTCTCCCACAACGCCGTGCCCATCCCACTGTCCCTCACTACCCCTCTCATTCATCTCTTCAACAAGGGCTCCGATTCTCGCCTTCTGCTTCATAGAGGCTTCCATCAACTCTTCCAGATTTACTCGCACCGAAGCTGCGGCTTCATTCGCTGCCATCCCTCGTCATTATTTCTCCAATATTACTCCTTTAATATTACAGGGAAACTGCGCTCCAACCACCATTCCTATTATTACTCGTTCTAGTTTTCTTGATACGCGAGCTCCCTAGTCCTCATCCAGCGATGAATAGCACGGCACGTTGAGATACTTGGGTTCGACCCGGAACGGAACGTACCAATTTTCTGGCACCAAACACCTCGTACTTTCAAACCAATCGTAGCATTTCTCGTGGGACGCTTTGGCGCGATATGTTCATTTCAAGAGTTGGTACGCGCTTTTAAGCCGCGACGTATTCAGAGCCTTCCTACTCCCTCAACCCCCGGAGTCATATCAAGAAAACTTGTTATTGTAAATGACTCCGTATATAACTATATTGACTGCTCCTCCAAAAATTCCCTGCAGGCAGGCGACCTTCCACAACCCCCGCCCCCCCCGCCCCGCCCCTGCCTTCGCCCCTCCTGCCCCACCCCGCCGCCCGCCTCCACCCCACCTTCCGCCGCCCCCGCCAGCCCTGACGCCGCCGGCCCCCGCTCCTCCGCCGCCCCCGCCCCGCCTCGCCCCTCCCCCCGCATCACCCCGCCCCCCGTGCCCCGCGCCCCCCACCGCCTCGCCCCCCCCGTCCGCCAGCGCAACGAAAGCCCCCACCCCCCGCAGCTAATTAAAAAGGTGCGGCGATGCATCGGAGGCGCATTCACTGAAACCCAGAATGGTCGAAGCGTTTAGGAAGCAACGCTCTCCTCTCCCCGCCCGCAGCATTCGAAGAATGCTCCGCCGCGGCGGGTTTATTTATTCTGTATTGTACCCGGACGCTTTCAAAATGTCTGTAATGCTTTTTGGGAGTTCAGTGGCCCCCCACCACGTAGCGCTCCGCTCGCAATCGATTCGCCAGGCTTAATGCCGCCCGCCTTCCGACTTCATTAACGTGTTGAATTGATCGGGTTTCACAGCGCTCGCACTCCGCCGCGCGCTTTTTGCCTCGCGGTCGCGCTCCGCGCCGTAAATAAGACGCGCCTTTATTTGCGGTGTGAATATCGTCTGATTGACCGCGGGCCGCTCCTCGGCCAGCGCCCCTGCTCGTGACCCGCCGACCGCCCCTCACCACCCGTCCACCCACGCCGTCCTCCACCACCCCATCCCCGTCAACCCCTGCCTCCAGCACCCACCCCCGCCGTCACACTCACTGCGCACACCCACTCTCCGCCTCCACCCACCCCCCGGCCATCTACCACCTCCAGCCCATCCCACCGCCTCACACCCACCCCGCCCCCGCAACCCACACTGCATCTCGAGCCCTAGCTCCACCATCACAAGCTACCTCGACTGCCTCCCACTCTCACATGCTTCCCCTCCTAGCGCGCTACTACACGCACCATCCCACCTTCGCCCCCGTCCCGCCACACCTTCGCACCTCCCCCGACCGCCGCCCTTCCCCCCCCCCTCCCCAATCATCTTGCTCCGTCCCGCCTTCGCTCCGCCACGCCTTATCCGCCCCAGCTCCGACGCAGCTGCCGCAGGCTGTGCGAACCAACGCAATTCGCTCTCCATCTTCATTCTCTGGTGCATGCCAAACGAACAAAACACAAAGTGTTTTCCTATGAAATAATTGCAGATATGCCACCATTGGCGCTTCTTGATTTGTGTGTTGGACTAGCTTGCAAGTGCATGGCTGAAGTGAAAAGTTAGGAAAATTGAAATGTATATTTTAATACGACGTACCGCTGCCCTCCACCTCCTCCATTCCTCACCTCCGCCCCCGTACTCCATTTCTTGTCTCCACCCCACGCCCATCTCTACCCTCCCCACCGCCTTCCACGCCCACCCCGCCCCTGTAATCCACCCTCACTCTCCGCACTTATCTCTTCACACTATGTAATGAGGACAAATATATGAGTGTCTGTAGACATCGGTTCGGTTCAAGATTTAACAACAAGTTATATATATAATTTTCCTTTTTTCTCGGCTGCATAAGTTTCTTTATACTATCTGTAAGCTTACTAGCCAGCCGTGCCTCATGGCATCTTATTTGGGACGCTTTGGTAGAGGATTAGCCTACCACAGAAGAGGGTGTTTCCGTAAGGGAAGAACGCGAAACGAAGAACACAAGGCATTTGGGATATCCCGGCCTATACATTACTTGTTTAAGACAAGCGAGGGGGTGGCTGACGGTAGTAGTCACGGGGCCTCGCCTATATACAAGTGTACAGAGCCAGGGTGGACTTAGACAGTGCGAGAAAGCCTTTGCATGTGAACAAAACTGCGCCACGACGGTGCATTATGCGAGCAGCTCGCGAGGAGATCGAGTCATAGTGACGAGCCCTGCGGACTTTAAGGCTCTTGCGGTGACTGCCGTCACGGGGAAGCCGTTGCTGTGTGCGTGCCTTCCGGAGGTGAAGACATGGTTGGCATGCCACGATCCACCGCCGATGTCTCAATCGGATAAATCGCTCCTGCGATCGATGCAAACAAGCTGTTGTGCGCCAACGGAGACTTAGTGTTATTCGCGCCAGCGTGACATCCGCACGAAGCTAGCTTGTCGCGCTTCAAAAAGTAGGAGTGGCGATGCCACAATCAAAACCATCTTCCATCGTTTGGATCGCTCCCGCCGAGGCATGGATAGTAGTGCTATCAGCTAGGCTGTGTAAGTAGATATTATGTATATATTTGTTTGTTTTTCTTTGTATAAATAGTATTTGTTATTATGAAGCTCTGTGTCTGTGGTCGGCCTGTAGTATCGCACTCACGTCACCACTACTCTAGCGGAAATTTCCTTGCAAGATGTTGCCCTCCGTCTCTCTCTTTCTCCTTCCCTCTCCCTTTTTCTCACCATCCCTGTTCCTCTCTGTCTCCGTCTCTCTCTTTCTCTCTGTTTGTCTCTCTCTCTCTCACTCTCTCTCTCTCTTTGTCTCTCCCGGGAAAAAATTCGCAATCGCATGGGCAGAATATGCAGTGAAGACGCTCTTTTTACTCGTACGGCGGGTTGCGTAGAGCGCCGTTGCTTAGAGCGCCCTGTCCAGGGGCGCTTGAGTCAGCATAAAATCATCATCAACGCGCGTCTATGTGCGCAGGCATATGCACATTCCCATCGTACTATGGCCATATTCTTCCCACAAGTGCAAGCAATAAATGGACAATGTTTAATCGCAATCGGTTGAACAACAGCGCATTGAATATGTACAAACAAACAAACAAGCATTGTTTTTATATATTAGATATGTAATACACGAGGGAGGAAATATATATAAAATTACGTACAATCATCATCATTATCTACAAGAAAAAGGCTTGAATTCCACAGAGAACTGCAAATTATAATCATACCAATTAGTTCATACTACTATATACTACGCGCAAGAAGGCAGATCTGACACATTTGGATTACTAATGAGACATCTATTTTAAATCTAGTTTCGTATTTCGAAACCTCTATTTATTAAAATCATCTCCCCCACTACAATGATCATGTGACTGTCTTTATCAAAGTACAAATACTCATTTAGTTAATAGTAATGCCAACATGATATATGATATTGATTTTGACATAGTTTTCCCAAACTTTCTGTTCAAAACCAGCTTTTTTCTCTTTTATGGAGAACACAAGAGAATTAATTGTTTACACATTTAATTACCTAATACAGTACCTAATAAGCGTACCGAGAAAATTTTTATTCAATTTGACAAATAAATAAATGCCTTTATTTATGGCGAGATTCTGGCCATTTAGCATGCTATTCCACTTGACCATTTTCAAAAAAAATGAACACAATAGTTAATGAAAAGAAGGTCATTCAAAGAGAAATACGCACGCAATTTTTAGATGAGGGGTTTTTTCACATTGAGGACCGGAATGTAAGCGAGGGATGAAGTAGATACAAAAGGGAATACTTTCACAGAATTTGCGAGATGAAATTTATATATTTATTTAAATCAGGGATGTGTTAAAGTTAATCATAAATACTTTAGAACGCTATGAAAATTTACTCAAATTTAGATAAAGTATATTGTCTGACTCAGCAAATTAAGTACAGAAAGGATTGGACGGATCTTGTACAAGTCACAAATAGCATTGAGTCGGTTGGGCTGAGAAACACCATTCCGTTCCAGGGTAGCGAACGGGCCACGTCGTTTGCTTAGGACGTTTTCGTGGCGGCGACCCCTATCCTAATTTTTATTACACCCCTCTCGTCTTTTACCTTCCCTGTTGTGATCACACGCAGCTTTTTGAAAAAATCGCTTGAAGAAGGCGGAAAAAAAAAAAAAAAAAAAAAAAAAAAAAAAAATAAAGAAGGAAAAAAAAAAAAGAGAAAAAAAAAAAAAAAAAAAAAAAAAAAAAAAAAAAAAGAAAAAAAAAAAAAAAAAAAACACACTATACATATTTTTCCATTGACGAAACTTAATAATCATGCACGTTTATTCGTGGAAACCAACCCAGCAAGAAGAGAAAAAATTTAGCTTCCCGGGCGCTATTTTTTTACCATGTACGTTCATTACTATTTTAACGATTATTTCTGATCTTTTTTCAATTTCGTTGAAATATCTGCCCGAATTCCCCATCGTGGTCTGTTAACGTCTGCCCCAGAGTTACGCGCGAACTAATCGATTAGTCTCAGAAACCCAAAAAATTCCTCAACGAAAAAGGGAGAGACCTGTTGAAGTTCGCTTTTGAAAAAAAAAGCACACTATATTTCCAGGATTGGGGAAACCCTGTTAATCCAAGCAGTGTTTCTGGAAACAATCCCAGCCATTGAATCTATTTTTAAGATTGTTCGCTATTATACATTACGTTCATTGCATTAATCGATATTATGACTTTCCAATTCACTCATGCTCAGGTACATCCAGCCTGTGAAACTATTCGTATCTAACCGAATTCCTCTCGTGGGCTGAAACGCCTCCCAATCGCGCGAAACTTTTTCCGATAACGATTCAACAGCAAAATCCCTTTCACGAAAAACGAGGAAGACGGTGTCATGCGATTGACACATCTGTTAGGTATGTGATTCCGAGTGTATGTAGCATGCGTTGTTTGGCGAGTTGACACTGCCGCGTGTGGGAAGAAGGTGGGCTGGATCCGGCGAAGGCCGCGGCCCATCGCGACCGACGCCCGGTACTCGCGGCGCGGCGCCCGGGCGGCCGCCCATGCCAGCCTTTACGAGCGCTGCGGCGGAGGGCGATAGAGCGGGCGAGAGTGGAGGGGTCGAGAGGGAGACGGGGAGAGGGAGAGGCTGCCGCCCCGTGAGCCACCTCCGCGGACAGCCCACGACTTGCGAATCCTATATGCGCCAAGATCGCATGACTGCGGAGCGACAGAAGACCACACAAATATGCGCGCATTAAAGTGCACATGCGTCCGGTCACATAACTCGGGCTATCTTGGCCGCGGCCTGACTACGCGCGTCCCCGGGTGGGCGCGGGGCGGGCGGGATGGGGGAGGAGGGGCGGGCCAGGCCGGACCGGCGCGCGGACGCCCACCAGGCCCGCGGCGCGCCCGCCGGTACCTGCGGGATGACGTTAATCTTGCCGAAAAGTCTTCTGCACCCTTCAAATTTTCATGGCAAATGATGTTCACCGCTGATTAGCCTCTGGGCCGGCATGCCTCTGTCTCTGCAAAGTCCGACTTCGATGGTGCGGCCCTAGAGTTTGTGCCCTGAGTGTACCCATCCGGTGGTGGCGAATTTCGACTTTTAGCTATTCACGGTAGGACGAATTCAAGTCAAACGGACTGGAGGAGAGATGTTGAGCCGGCCTGCTCTGATCGGTAGTTTTCCGTCGTTTCTTCGAATCAAAAACACCAGCCGCTAAATGCCGAGCAGAAAAATGAAACCCGCACGCGATCCTTCCCTCCTTTTTCATTCCTATCACGCCCATTTTACCAAACATACTTCTATTGACATGCACTACCACCACCGCATAATCATTGTCGGGAGAGCAATCCGGGCACAAACCCGGTACCCCTTTTGGGGAGATACCCAAAGGGAGAAGTCCCTTTGCAAGGTCGACGTACTCGGCGCGTGGACCATCACCTAACTGAGGGGAGAACATCAGCACCGGCCACCAAACATTCACAACACCTACGGACTAATGAGCATAGCAGATCGCTACAACGTCCACACACATATCTAATCAACGAGCCCTCAAATAGATGTATACGCGAGATTTTAAAAAAAATACATGATATATTATCTTGTAAATATGATTTGAAACTATGATTTTAAAACATGTTTAAAATTTGCTGTTACCAAACAAATCTCTAGCCAAATAATCACGGTCTTCTTCCGCATTCCCATCCTCTCCTTTCAAAAGCTGTCGCTGCGTTCTTGTCTATAAACGACCGCTCATAACCGCAGTCGCCGCTCCGCCCGATTGCGCCATATTAGCAGCGCCGCCGCCACCGCACGGCTTCGTATTTCTAGTCAGCAGATGGCCATCCAAACATTTCTACGCCACGCCCCGGAGCAGAGCAAGGAAAAAGGATACGCGGCCGTTTAGAAAATCATTCACCCGTATTTACTCTTTATG
Source organism: Gryllus bimaculatus (assembly GCA_017312745.1). NCBI lineage: Eukaryota > Metazoa > Arthropoda > Insecta > Orthoptera > Gryllidae > Gryllus > Gryllus bimaculatus. The sequence continues at coordinate 1,864,975 of BOPP01000106.1, forward strand.
TTTTTAATTTGATATCAAGGGAGCTCCGGACGACATATCTTCAACGTCCGGAATCGTCGCGCGCTAGCTAGGAATGTGTTTTAGGAGACACCTTTACGTTTACAGAATGTTAAAGTTAATAGCGCCCTGGAAGAAAATTTAAATGGCCGTTAATATGACGCCAACTTGTGGGAAGGGTTTAGCGCCATAATAAAACTGACCTGAAATAATACGATTGAGGTCAGATAAGCTAAACTGAGAGAAGCTAAGGAAAGCCGACAAAAAGAGTTATGCCCCAACAAATCTGCGAAATACAATTCTACGAGGGTAATGAAAAACACGATATTCGAGGGAAATCCACACATTGATACGAGTTGTTTTCCTGGGTAAATTTGTTGTAAAACCGGATGAGGTTTAATCAAGAAATGTATTCACGCTTGATACTGACGAGTATGTCTGGGAAAAACACTAACTGTATTTTTGTGGCACCGTTCCGTTGGTTTACAGAATGAAGTGTAACGTGTTCTTTTCGCCATTCGCGTAGTGAAACCAGAAATCGTTGGGATATATGAAATTTACATGCGTAGAGCTTCTCGAGGAAATGTGTGACAGTACGAATATGGTATGAGTATGTTACAGAAACCTAAATTTGAAAGGCTCAGAACTCATGTGAGACCATTTTATAAGTTATAATCTAATTAATCTGCAATGCGAACACAAAGTGGCGTCTTAAAACCTTCAGACCAGTCAGAAGGACAATAAAACTCATCCAAAAACATAGATTTTACTACATTTTCTGTAAGTAAACAAAATGCAGTCAATATCTCAATTGGAATACGTATAAATAAATATAAGTTCAACAAATAAAAACTAACTTTACATAAGGTTAAAAAGAAAAAAATATAAGAAAAACATTTATGAGGTCAGCTGGCGCTCTCTTAAACTATATCCTTCTCACTCCTAAAAATCTTGGTTGTGCCACTGAAGCTCTGCCTAACATTTCATTTACCAACATAAATAAAAATGTGGCAAGACCGCAATCGTTCAATAATATTTAAAACTTATTCAAATTGTATTAATAGTTTTTTATTTTTAATCCAAAAATATTATTCGGGTCTCATTAGTCAGATCCCAACCTACTTCCCGAACCAACCAAAAGCTAAACAAGTTCAATTGTTCACCATTATTTATCAATCTGCGATTCTTGTGACAAACATTGGTCTGTCCTCTTCGGCGCTAAATTAGTTTTTCAGCTGCGGGGCAATATCTTCCCACTGGATTCAATAACAAGAACCGAACACAATACTTTAGAACGCAACTTGCGTCTCTGAATTAGCTCAGAGGAAAATGAGAATGAGTATTGAAGGCCCGGCGGGCATGCGACGATCACCCAACTTAAATTGGCCGCAAGCTTCTTATTGAGAGCGACCAACACGTAGGCGTTCCTCCACAACAGGCGTGAAGGCGGTTATGGGCGGTCCCACTATGACCCTCTCCCACAACGCCGTGGCCCATCCACTGTCCCTCCACTACCCCTCTCATTCATCTCTTCAAGCAAGGGCCCGATTCTCGCCTTCGCTTCATAGAGCTGTCCATTTCAACTCTTCCAGATCTTTACTCGCACCGAAGCTGCGGCTTTCATTCGCTGCATCCCGTCGTACCATTATTTCTCCAATTTTACTCCTTAATATTACAGGGAAACTGCGCTCCAACCACCATCTTATTATTATCCTCGTGTCTAGTTTTCTTGATACGCCGAGCTCCCTAGTCCTCATCAGCGATGTAATAGCACGGCACGTTGGAAGATTACTTGGGTTCGACCCGGAACGAACGTACCAAATTTTCTGGGCACCAAACATCCTCGATACTTTCACTGATAACCGACATCGATAGCAATTTTCTCGTGGACGCTTATGGCGCGCTATGTCATTTCAAGAATTGGTACGCGCTTATTAAGCCGCACCGTATTCAGAGCCTTCCTACTCCCTCAACCCCGGGAGTCATTTCAAGAAAACTTGTTATCTGTAAATGACTCCGTACTATAAACTATAATATGACTGCTCCTCCAAAAATTCCCTGCAGGCAGGCGACCTTCCACAACCCTCGCCCCGCCCCCGCCCCGCCCCTGTTCGCCCCTCCGCCCCACCCCGCCGCCGCCTCCACCCCACCTTTCGCGCCGCACCCGCCAGCCCTGACGCCGCCGGCCACCCGCTTCCTCCCGCCGCCCCGCGCCCCGCCTCGCCCTCCCCCCGCATCACCCCGCCCCCCGTGCCCCGCGCCCCTCCACCGCCTCGCCCCGCCCGTCGCCAGCGCAACGAAGCCACCCACCCCCCGCAGGCTAATTAAAAACGGGAGCGGCGATGCACTCGGGAGGCGCATTCACTGAGAAACCCCGAGGAATGGTCGAAGGCGTTTAGGAAGGCTACGCTCTCCTCTCCCCGCCCGCAGCCATCGAAGAATGCTCCGCGCGCTAGGGGTTTATTTATTCGTGGTATTGTACCCGGAGCTTTCAAAATGCTCGTAATTGGCTTTTTGTGGAGTTCAGGTGGCCCCCACCACGTAAGCGCTCCGCTCGCAATCGATTCGCCAGGCTTAATGCCGCCCGCCTTCGACTTCATTAACGTGTTGAATTGATCGGGATTTCACAGCCCGGCACTCCGCCGCGCGCTTGTTTGCCTCGCGGTCGGCGCTCCCGCCGTAATAAGACGCGCCTTATTTGGGTGTGAATACTCGTCTGATTGCCGCGGGGCCGCTCCCGGCCCGCGCCCCCTCTGTGAGCCGCGCTCGCCGTCACCCCCGCCTTCCTCCACCCACCCCCGTCCACACTCATCGCGACGTCCACCACACCACCCCACCCCTCGCCCCCGCCTCCGTCACCCACCCCCGCGCACACTCATCTGCGCCACCACACCCACCTCTCCCCTCGCGCCGCCTTCTCACCCAAACCCCGCCCCCGGCCATCTCACTCATCCTCACAGCCACACCCCATTTCACCACCGCCTACACACCCACCCCCGCCCCCGCAACCCACACGCATCCGAGTCCCTAGCTCCACCATCACAAGCTACTCTGACTTCGCCTCCAACTTCCTTTCCCCCGCAGCGCGCTTACTACACGCACCATCCCACCTTCACCCCGTCCCGCCACACCTTCGCACCCTCCCCCGACCGCCGTCCCTTACCCCTCCCTCCTCCCAATCATCTTGGCCTCCGGTCCCCGCCTTCCGCTCCCGCCACGCCTTATCCCGCCCCCCAGCTCCGACGCAGCTGCCGGCAGGCTGTGCGAACCAACGCAATTCGCTCTCCATCTGCATTCTTGGTGCATGCCAAACGAACAAATACACAAAGTGTTGTTCGCTATGGAAATAATTGCAGAATGCCACCATTGGCGCTTCGTGTGATTTTGTGTGTGGACTAGCTTCAAGTGATGGCTGAAGTGAAAGTTAGGAAAATTAAATGTATAATTATTACTACGACGTACCGCTGCCCTTGCCACCTCCTCCATTCACTCACCTCCGCCCCCGTACTCCATTTCTTGTCTCCACCAAGCCACGCCCATCTCTACCCTCCCCCACTCGCCTTCCAACAGCCCACCCCCGCCCCTGTAATCCACCCTCACTCTCCGCACTATCTCTATCACACTCGATGCTGATAGCAGACACACATATATGATATACATTGACCTTCTATCAAGATTTACACCAACACACGTTATATATATATATTTTCTCTTTTTTCGTCGGCTGCATAAGTTTCTTGTATACATCTGTAAAGCGTATCTAGCCAGCGTGCCTCATGGCATCTATATTTGGGACGTTTGGTAGAGGATGTAAGCCTTGACCACAGAAGAAGGGTGTTTCCGTAAAGGGAAGAACGCGAACGAAGAGACCACAAGGCATGTTGGGAGTAATCCGGCCTATCTACTGTTTATAGACAAGCGATGGCGGGTGGCGTGACGGTAGTAGTCACGTGGGCCTCGCCTATATAACATAGTGTACAGAAGCCAGTGGTGGGATCTGTAGACAGTGCGAGAAAGCCTATCGTGCATGTGTCACAAAACTGCGCCACGACGGTGCATATGGCGAGCACAGGCTCCGCGAGAGAGAGTCGAAGTCATAGTGACGAAAGCGCCTGCGACTTTAAGGACTCCTTGCGGTGGACTGCGGTCACGGAGTGGAAGGCCGATTGCTGTGTGCGTGCCTTCCGGAGGTGAAGCAGTGGTTGGTATGCCACGATCACGCGCGATGTCTTCATCGGTAAGATCGCCTCCTGCGATCGATGCAAACAAGCTGTTGTGCGCCAAACGAGACTTGTGTTATTCGCGCCAGCGTACATCCGCACGGAAGCTAGGCTTGTTCGCGCCTTCAAAAGTGTAGGAGTGGCGAATGCCACAATCAAAAACCATCTTCAATCGGGTTTGGATCGCTCCCCGCGAGGCATGGATAGTAGTCTATCAGATAGGGTGTAAGTAGAGATTAGTGTATATATTTGTTTTGTTTTTCTTTGTTAATAAATAGTATTTGTTATTATGAAGCTCTGTGTCTGTGGTCGGCCTGTAGTATCGCACTCACGTCACCACTACTCTAGCGGAAATTTCCTTGCAAGATGTTGCCCTCCGTCTCCTCTTTCTCCTTTCCTGCTCCCTTTTTCTCACTCATCTCCTGTTCGCTCCTCGTGTCTCCGTTCTCTCTCTTTCTCTCCTTGTCTTCTCTCTCTCTCTCTCTCTCCTCTTCTCCTCTCTGCGTCTCTCTCTTTGGTCCTCTCCCGGAAAAATTTCGGGCGCAATTCGCGAATGAGCAGAATATGCAGTTGAAGACCGGCTCTTATTACTTATATTACTTCAGGATACGCGGGTTGCGTAGAGCGCCGTTGCTGCTTAGAGCGCCCTGTCCGAAGGAGGTCCATATATGAGTCTGAAAAGCATATAAAATCATACACTACAATAGCGTGTCTTGCATGTATGTACGGCATCTGGAGTGAGTGCGAGCTTATTCCCATCGACTAAGGCCATGTATTCTTCCCACAAAGTATGACTAGTCAATAATGATATAGGACTGAAGCTATTTTTATTTCACAATCTGAATTTGATACAAGCGAAGCCGCATATATCAGAATAGTATGTACAACAACAAAACAATCAACATGTCTTGAAAATATAAAGAGTGACATGAAATACAACAGCTAGACTAGGAAGCGTTATACAATGATTTAAACTAAAAAATCACTATATACAAATCATCTCAATCACGTTATCTACAAATTGATATATAAGGACAGCATTGAAGAATTCCACAAAGAAGACAGAGCTCGCAAAATTATATAGTGCATTACCAATTAGCGTTACAAATTAGACTATACCAATATACTAACGCGTCTAGAAGGCACAGAATCTACCATTTGTATTACATATTAGGCAGACATCTACAGAAATTTTAATTGCTAGAGTCATATATTCGGTACATTACGCGGAGAACTCGTAGTTAATTAAAAATCATCTCCTCAGCCGAAAATTACAACAAGACAATATCAATAGGAGCATGTCTATCAATATAGATACATTATATCGTACTCATCTTATGATTATAAGAGTAACAATACAAACACAGAATAAATTTATGATTATGTAGAATTTTAATAACTAATTATGTACGTAATCCCGAAACTTTCTGTCAAACCGCTTTTCTCTTTTGATGGAGAACACAAGAGAATTAATGTTACACATTTAATTACCTAATACAGTTACCTAATAAGGTACCGAGAAAATTTTTATTCAATTTGACAAATAAATTAAAATGCCTTTATTTATGGCGAGATTCTGGCCATTTAGCATGCGATTCACTTGGACCATTTCAAAAAAATGAACACAATAGTTAATGAAAAGAAGTCATTCAAAGAGAAAATACGCACGGCAATTTTTAGATGAGGGGTTTTTTCACATTGAGGACCGGAATTAAGCGAGGGATGAAGTAGATACAAAAGGCGAAAACTTTCACAGAATTTGCCGAGATGTAAATTTATATATTATTTAAATCAGATGTGTTTAAATTAATCATAAATACCCTTTAGAACGCTATGAAAATTACTCAAATTTAGATAAAGATATATTAGTCTGACTCAGCCAAATTAAGTACAGAAAGGATTGGACGGATCTCTGTACAAGTCACAAAAGCCATTGAGTCGGGTTGGCTGAGAAAACACCATTCCGTTCCAGCGTAGCGAACGAGGCCAATGTCGTTTGCTTTAGGACGTTTTCGTCGGCGGCGACCCTGGGCGCATGCAATCGCCCCGCTCCCCCCCCCCCGCTAA
>BOPP01000106.1:1871283-1902161 GCA_017312745.1 Gryllus bimaculatus
GGAACGGCGGCAGCAAGGAGCGGGCCCAGCGCCCGCGATGCGCATTCCGTGACTCGCTCGCGTACATCATGCATTCGCATCAATAATCGTAATGGGACGAGTCGCCGGGCCGGGCGCGCGTTGCATAAATAAAAAGCTCAATTTGTCCGCAACTTGCACGCTATAAAGCGGTCGGGCGCTGATTGTTAAACAAACGTTGCGCCGGCCGAAGCTGTGCCAGCCGGCGGCCGCTGGGCTGCGGGCGGAATATGCGCCCGCTGCCGCCCCGAAACACGCCACACGCCTCCGTCACCGTCGCCGCTACCTACGAAACCACTGTCGCCTCTAGAGACAGTATATTGCGATTTCACGTTTTTAGACATAAATAATGTCGTGACAGACAGACAGGCTGAAAGGCGGCTCCTCACATTCGGCATTCGCCAAGTTGCCAGCGACAGCTCGCCCAATCCCGGGCAGCCGATGTGCTCGGCGAATGTTCGCTTCCTTTAATGAGTCATGAAGACCGATACGCGCTGGGATAAAAAGGCGGCTCCTCACATTCGGCATTCGCCAAGTTGCCAGCGACAGCTCGCCCAATCCCGGGCTGCTGATGTGCTCGGCGAATGTTCGCTTCGTTTTAGGTGTGCAAAAGACCGTCACTTGGTGGGTAGTGCGAGCACTGAATGTTAGTCGCTCGGCAATAACAAGCGACCCATCCACACTACGCGGGATTCAGCGAGCGGATCAAGACCGGACGCTCGCTACTCGCGGAATACCGAATGTGAGGAGCCGCCTTAATGCTAATACATGGTATATGCACTGAAGAACTACAGTTTCTTGACAGAGCATTTTGATGGGGGGAGCAGCTAGTTCAAATAATCCATAAGTAGTGTCTAGAAACACCATGCTCGTGTAGTGTAAACAACTTGATTTTGAAAATATGGTTATTTTGAATTCGTAGTTCTTAAGAGAAGTATATTCGAAATATCCTTTTTGAAACTTATCTTCCTTTTCATCGATATGGAAGGCCGAGGTGGCTAAAGCATGGACCAACTCAGCGCTTCGGTCCGAAGGGTCCGAGCACAACAAAATGTTTAATATAAAATAAATGGCCTTCAAAAATGCAATAAACTAGAAATATGAAAAGATGCATTGAAATTCAATGTAATCTCATAATAACTAAGGAAGAGAAATATAAAACTATATTTTTACCTATATTATATCGTTATAAAAAATATGTTTATTAAAACAGTGTGAAGAAAAGTGAAGTTCATAAAATACTCAGTTCCATTCACACACAATGGAGTAAAAAAGTAAATATAAACACTATATTGAGAAAGATGTTTTTGAATATAGGGCGTCCAAGTAATTTCTTCATATACACGCAAGTGCTTCACAAGCTAGTCGTACTTGATATTGCCATTATTACGGAATAAGGTTGAGAAGCCCCATCAAGTCTGTCGCTGGAAGAGATAGAAGATTTCTTCCTAACATTAACGTCGCTCCTTAGAGTCCTCCGAGTATTGCATCAGTTGTGGACAAGATGAGAGCCTGCTACGCAAATAACGACCTTGTTTAAAGAACCCCGTGTCCACGCTTCTCTGTATTAGGGTTGCAACATCGATGTTGATGTTTTCAAAACATCGATGTTTTTACAAAAACATCTAATCTGTTAGTAATGCAGTCTAAAAACATATATATTGAAAAAATCTATGTTTTTAGTTGATATATTTTGAACATCGATGTTTTTATTTTCAACATCGATGTTTTCTAATATCGATGTTTTGTTATCGATGTCGCATCACTACTCTGCATATGTGCGCTCTCTACGGCACTTAATTGCGCCGGAGCAAAAACGGACAATTTAACGCCCGAGTTTCCTCGTGATAATTTCCGAACCCGTTTCCTCGTCCTTCCAAGCTTCCTCCAAGTTTAGCGTCTCGTTTACGTTTCTCTGTCTTCGGTCCCATAACTCTTCCGCAGTATTTACTTTTTTTATTTTCTACCTACGATATTCATCTTGTAGCATAAACGAACTTCATTTTTCCTCCTAAGCCACCACACAACTTCATTGCCGATATATATTTTCCAAACAGAATTTGGATTTTCTGTGGAAATTAGTACGTCGTGACCAAGAATTTTCAGAAGACTCGAGCAATTGCTTTGTAAATCGTTCATATATTAAGGCCTAAACCCATTACATTGAAAGAGACTCAAAGTTTCTTTATGTGAGTTACTTAATAAAAATCAGTTCGTTCTTCTAAAAAATTTGTCTGCACGAGAATACACGACGGCGTTTAAAAAACGCACCGCCTTGCAAGAAGTATTCGATTTTTAAATATTGATTAATATTGATTTCGAAGATAAGAATTCAAATATAAACTAAAATTGCAAAGAACGATCGACTAAGATATATAATATATAATATATAATATATAATATATAATATATAATATATAATATATAATATATAATATATATAATGCTCAAACACTTTCAGAATTTAAAAAACTACTTTCACAAATAGTCCCTTATCTCATTTACATTCCAAAAATTGAACACCGGTCTGTAAGATGCACTCTTTTATATAGTCCTAAAAATGTGTCTTTTGTACTTCATCCAATATGGTACTTCTTGGTAAAATCATGTATTTTTAAATAAAACCAATCACTGATTGCCTATTCGATATATTATAGTGTTGTCCTTAGGATAACTGCCCTCAATCCATACATTTATTTAAAACAGAAATATTTTACTATAATCAAAATATACTGTAAATACTATAATTTTTTTAAAAAAAAGAATGTCCCACACATCTCGCTAATATTGATTTTAAAATCTCACTTGTTTGGCCCCCATCCTATAAAGGAAGCTCAGGAAATGAAGAGGCAGATTCAGAGCTAAAACAGCAATTGCACTCTCACAGGCTGAAAAAGTTGCAGGTGGTACTTTAAAAGACTTAAAGGAACTTTGGGGACTATAAATGAAATAATTCTTCCTCAAAATTACACCTAGTGAGAATATATTCGAAAATGCCCTACAAAAAAATACTAGAAGACAAGTAGTCATGCTTACCAGACCCCGCATTGGCCACTTTAACTGCAGCCATAGTCATCTTTTCACAAAATCAGACCCCAATCCATGTCAATTTTTGATTTTCCTATTTCTGCATACCTTATTATTGAATGCCTGGAAAGTCTTGAACAGGAAAAAATGTGTATTTGATTATTGGGATTACTTTCCATGCAGCCTGAACATTTTCAAAATGTTCTAAAAAAAGGCTCCACATATTTCAATTTAGCATTGCCACGGATAGAGTATAAAACTGTAAGAAATGGCGAATGTCTCATTTTCATTGAAATCTCTCAGTTTTCGGAAATAGTAAAAGTTCAACTTTTTTCCTACAACTTTAATATTTCGGATGGATATTTTTTCCTTGCTGAAATATATTGCTAAAAGACAAATCTTGAAATAAGGTCATGAACATTTTTTCAAAAATATTAATAATTTTTGCATACTTTTGCAAGAAATAAAGGCAATTTTTAAACAACGTATTTTCTCAAAACGGCTCCAATTTATCTCTTTAAAATTTTTCCCGTATGTACCAAAAGATCGCTAAAAAGTAGTGCGAGTCCCATTTTCTGCTTTTTTTGGGTATTGAAAACACTTATCATGGCTTAAGTACAATATTTACAATTTGTTTTGAAATGAAATCTTCTCTAAAAAATTAGATCTTTAAAAAAGGTGATTTACAATTTTATTACGACTAGCAAAGTTGTTTCCACGTAATTTCTAATTGATGGCAGTGTAATTTATATTTTTTTAAACGGATCCGAATTTACACTTAAAATTTTCCCTGTGGATAGAGTAAAAAACGTTTAAAACTTGTTCAAGTTCCATTTCTGTTGAACTCTCTGAATTTTGGAACATTGTGTAAGTTCGAAATATAGCGAGAAACCATCACTGTTTTCTTTACGTGACGAGAATGTTTAGTTCAGCCGTGTGACGTGTGATTAAGGGGTAAGGTGTCTGGCGTCTTGACACAAAACACCTGCGTTGGATTCCTATCGCAGAGAAAAAATAATTGTCTGGTTGAATATACTTTTGCAGTTTCATGAAGGAGCATAATATTGCGTTACTGTTATAAATAACGCAATAACGTATGTGTACCACTAGTTACTCTCTTGTATCTTACTTCTAGTTTACAATACGAGTCCCAATACGAGAAATTATTTATTATTGTAGCACCACTGGTTTCCTTTAGGTTGTCGGCCCATGCAGCACGTCTCTCACCGATGTCTATTTTTCATTGCTAATTTAACTCAGACTCAACTTTCACCACCACCACCAAAAACATTTTCAGCGCCACCACCCCCGATATTTCCTGAATCCCTACTCCATCTTCATTTCCATATTCACAAGTCAACTATCACCGTAATTTCTTCCACTGCATTCTTCCCCTCCTCAACACACACAATCCTCTATTTTGTCGATTACTTTCATTGCGACCCCGCCAGTTGTTCCAACTCGCCCGCCCTTGGAATGCCTGGTATCTATCGGCCGGTCCCGACGACATGGCAACCGCCTCCCGGGCCCTGCCGTGGCTGCCGTACCCCTTCTCCCCTTCCTCTACCGCCGCCGCCGCCCGCTCCGCCTCCTCCGCCGGTAGCGACGGCTGGCTGCGCCGCCCGCTCTCGCGTCCACGCCCACCGATTATTAACGTTAAACGCGCGGCGGACACTCGCTGGCGGCGGGAGCAGGAACCCTTGAATTACGGCCGACGGGACGTTTCCAGGCTTCGGGGTAATTTACAGGTGCACGCCCAGCCAGTTAAAAGCCCCGGCGCTGATTGGTTTTCTATTGGAGCCAGTAGGTATATATTTTGAGCCCGGCCGCGCCGCGCCGCACCGACGGGGTTGGAAGAAGTCTCGGCGGTTGTGGTTGCTGCCTCCGCGAAGTGGCTCGTGCGGGCGGGGAGAGCGGCGAGGGCGATGGAATGGGGAAGGGGGAGGAAATGCAAAGGAGCGTAACTGAGTACAAGTTGCACAAAAAATACTCAAATACGGATATGGCAAATCTCGACGTCTCTTGCGAGTTTTTTCTTAAAAACTAGTAGGTTCTACAAAAGCACTACTTCGGCAATAGTGCGATTTTTATACAGCTGCCTCTTAACGATGGGATATATGACGGCATTTCGCGTCTTTCCCTGTCGTGCCGTGAGATGTCGCATGGTTGCAAGCATGGTTGCTGCTTGATATGGTCGCGATCAAGCGACATCTAGCGGCACGACCGAGAAAGAATGAAAATGCCGTTACATATTCCATCGTGAAGACAGAGAAGCAGCTATATAAAAATCGCACTATATATTTCTAACTTTGGCAATCCAAAATTCAGAACATTTAAAGAAAATATGTTTTGCACCATTTTCCGACCTCTTCCGCTCTATCTACGAAAAAATTCAAAGAACAATTTTTGCAGCTGTTTTCGAGAGTTTTTTTATATATTCCAGTAATTTCGCCAAAAATTACGCGAAAACGACTAGGTTTTTAGAAACATTGTTCCGGCCTTATGTGAAGATCTATTTTTTTAGAACATATTTTATTTAAGAAAAAATCTATATCATCAATATTGTACTTTTGCTGAGTTAATTTCTTGCAATTTTCTAAAATATAGAGTTATTCGGAAATTTGACCAGCATCGATTTTTTAGCGTCCTTTGATACATTCGAAGAAAATATGTGGAACCGTATGGAGAAAATTATTGTGCAATGCTGTGCTACACAATACTTATTTGCTATTTAATTATGTGCAAGAAAGGTGGGTCGAAAGAAAGAAACATATTAGTAGTGGTCGGTTATTTATCACTAACAGATAATTCATTCGACTCTCTAATCCAAGGAGAGAAATTTTAGAGGAGGTCTCCTCTAAGCTTTGAATAAGGAATGCCACGGACAATAAGAACAAGATGTTGGAGGTGAGAAGTGTCCTTCTAGCTACTCTTAAACAGTACTACTTCCACTACTAAGGTACACAACGTCAGTGCATTATCTTTCAAGGAAGTGACGTAAAGTAATGATTTACGTAGAATACACTGGTTGTGAGATTCTTCAAGCAACAAAAGTTTTTATTTATTTTTTGAAGAAAGTTCATTTAATGTATTCTAAATGATCTAATGTAGGTAAATGAGGCTCGTTTTCTCGGGTAATAGTGAACTGATTAATGAAAGTTCTCATTATAATACTTGGTAGTTTTTCCACTTAAGAAATGTATAATTTTTTATATTTAAAAAATTGACAGATAGGCAATTGCTTGTTCTGCAATATGTAGAAATGCAGTTGCACTAAAATCATAGTAATTTATGCAGCAAGGGGTTGCAAGGGTTCTTAATCATCGAGTGGTGACAAAAAGCCAAAGGCCCTCTGGGTTTTTTTGCTGCTCGATCAATAAAATCTATTAATGCCCTTGGTACATACATGATTGTATTTTCTACCTAATAATATTTATTCAGATATACTTATTAACTACATATTAAAATTGTCTTTTCACATTTCCCACCAATTCATAATTACCTCCATAAGAGAACATAGCATCCTTCACCTGTTTTCAAATCTTCCACATGATCCTCTAGCTCCAAGTAAGTTACGAAACGCCGTATCGAAGGCAATAACAAGCTATAACATATGAGGAAAAAATAAAATTGATTTTCAACCTTTCACCACAAGTCATATGTTCCATATTCGTACGGGAGCTAAAAAAGAAACTCCTACCACTTCTTTCCAATCTTCATTCGCAGCCGCCGTCCCAGCACTCGTTGGTCCTCGGCGCAGGCTGGAAAATGCCCGGCAGCGACCCGTCGATTTGAGATTGCTCCTACGAGGCGTCTGCGCCGATAGTAATCTCTCGCGAAGGCCGGGCGCTACCGCCGGGTACTCGCTGCGTTCTTACGAGCGGCGGCGAAGAGAGGTCGCAGCGTGATTCATAGCGAGTCGTTCGTGTCCTCGCGACCGTAATCACGAGGTGGTCGTATTTTTCTCCACCTTCCCACAGCCCTATCATCTTTCGTAATTCGTCCGGCGGCGGCGGCGGCGGCAACGCGCGGCATTGTGGGCTGCGAGATAATTACTCGTAGCGTAATCACATAGCGGCAGCCAACCCGCGTCAGGCGCGCCGCACAGCCGCGCTCCGTCCAGGGTGTTATTAACGCACGAGGACGGCAGAAGTCGTTCGTACGCGGCTAGAGACGGATCGCGGTTAAACCATCCCTCACCTTTTTTTTCTCGTCCTTCTCCATAAGCTTCGTAGTACGCGTGTGTTATTTTGGCGAGAAAAGACCTCTCCCCCCCCCTTCCATCTAGCTGGAACTTTCTCCTCCAGGATTCTCTCATTCGATAGCGCTACGCATCCTTTAATAATGTAATTAGCCGTTTACCTAATTGTGTGTTATTTTTTTGTATTGTGTTCAGACAGAACAACGCACGAGAAGCCACTGTATTCTTCCCTAACAGGCTGGGGCCGAACGGATAAGGGTGGAAACGTAATTAAGACGCACGCTAATTGGCACCTGAGCAGAAGGGTGCCGGCCTGCCCAGCCACGGGGCTGCCATCTTGCGTCCGTCACACGGTTGACAGCCGCGAGTCGAATAATGAACGAACTCTGCATTTAGAGAGCGCGGCGTGCCTCATTGACAGACCGCGTTCTACGCCGACAGTTTGGTTATTACGAAGGAGAAAATGTAATAAAGGCGAAGGCTGGGCGAGGAGCACACACAAACCGCAGGAGCGCTGCCGGCGGACCGGCACCGCGCGGCCCGACACGCCCTTCCAATTCCAGTTCCCGCTCTCGTTCCACGTATTTTTATTGCGGCATCCGCGCAAAACGCACCCGCTGCACGCGGACCGCCTCGGGGCCGCCGCGCACGCCACCGCTTAGATTTATATTTACTCCGTCCGCTAACTCATTTCTGTCCATGCGCTTGCGGCTAAGGGTTTCGAACGTCAGGTGCAACCTACAAGGACCGACAACGGCGTTCGCTGCGCACATCGCGATCCAATTACGGAGGAGGGGACGTCCGCGACAGATATGGTACGAAGTCTGGGGCGCACCGAACGGATAAACGGGAACGAGGACGAAAGCGTCCTGTACAAACGCGCTATAAATCACTTTAAATATGTTTCGCGTTATTTTACCGCGCGTTAGGTTGCGTCTCTCGGTTGAGGGGAGAGAAGCGTCTGAGACTTAATTATTGTAAGAAATATCATCGAGAGGATCGAGTTTCTTTACGCCGGGCGGAGATGGCAGAAGGATGGGATTAGGGAGGATTTGATGTCGGCGGACGACGCAGCGGCGCTAATGGTGGCACAGACAATTTTGATTCAATAGTTATTGAAGTGGAAGGGACAAAGAAATATAAGAAATAAACAAAAGCACATAGTAAACAGTGTAATAATAGCAGTGTAAAGATAGCGCCCGATGATGAAAGCAGATATTGTGGAGCTTTAAATATTAGGGAATTGGTTGCAGAAGAAACGAAACAGCAGAATGATCGCAAGAAGACAAAGAACGTCAGGTTGGGGAACTGGCAGAAGCGGAGGAAGCGTCGGGGATCGTGGTGATAGTGAAGGCCCCACGCTGGAGCGGGAGCAGGAGAAGGGGCGGTAGTGGTAGCGAGTGCGGAAGCGGGGATGAGGGGCAAGAGCGGGTGGCCAGAGCTGTGGCGAGAGGGGAGGCGAGAGCGGGAGCGGGGGCCGTAGCGGAGGCGGTGGCGGGACCAGGTGCGAGGGCGGTAGCGGGAGCGGTGGCGAGAGCGGAGGCGAGAGCGGGACGGGAAGCGGGGACGGGAGCGGGGCGAGAGCGTGGCGAGAGCGGGGCGAGAGCGGGCGAGAGGCGGTGGGAGAGCGGTGCGAGAGCGATGGCGAGAGCGCGGCGAGAGGGGAGGCGAGAGCGGGACGAGAGCGGGAGCGGAGGCCGTAGCGGAGGTGGTGGCGGGACCAAGTGGCGAGGTGCGAGGCTGGCGAGGGCGGTGGCGAGGGCGGGGGGGAGCGGGAGCAGAGGCGAGGCGCGGGGAAGAGGCGCGGTGTGGGATCTGAGTGGGGCGGGAGCGAAAGCGGGTCAGAAGGGAGGCGGAGCGGCAAGGGAGCGAGGCTGGGAGTGGGGTGGACGCTGTAGGGCGGAGAGAGGCTGGAGGAGGTGCGGGGGGCGAATGAGAGCAGGTGGAGGTGTAGGACAGTGTGCGTGGAGACTTAGGCGGTGGTGGAGGTGGAGGTGCGTGGTAGACACGATGAAGGAGATGGACGCAAGAGACGATCCGCCCGCGTATTCTATTACTCAGCAGAAGCCATCGTGCATATCGGTTTGCAGCACAGGCTTGCGAATGAGCGCGACTCTGCAGGTTCCGCAACTGATGGGGGGGGGAGCGAGACATCCCCGGAAGTCTAACAAGATCCACCCTCCGTCTTGCGGAAATGGTGGTTTCTCCCAGGATGTATCACGAGATTAATTTTGGTTAGAGATAGGAAATTAACGTTTTTCAGTCTTCTCGATGTTCCGGGGAAATGTTGTGGAATTTCATTTCTTTTGAGAGGGTGGACAATAATTGTCTTCCATTATGAAAGGTATAAAATCAAAAATAATAATAATAATAATAATAATAATAATAAATAATAATAATAATAATAATAATAATATATAATATGTATTCAAAATCACCACAATATGATTCAGACAAGTTTCTCCAATATTAATGATTTGGAAAGCATACACCAAGTAACGTGGAAAAGATCACTGTGAATCTTTTTCATTTTTTCTAGCATATTTACTAAAATGAGTGTTATTCTGTATGATCATATGATAATATTGTACGCTTTGGTATCTATCACTGCTCTTTTAAAATTGCAATGTCAAATGCAACATGACTGTGCATTGATAATACAGAAGAAACTACCTCAATCTACGAATAACTACTACGGAGGAATAATAGACGCAATATAGCCAAAAATCCAGTTTCAACTGACACTTTTACTACGAGTTTCGTCTCAGAATGGCCTTCTTGAATTCCTAATTTCAACAACGCATTCACTGCTCAGACTCAAGATACACACTCGCGTCGTCGTTTTAAACCGAAACAATTCCAGAGAACCATCTCGCATTTCGGGGATTCAACAAGCCGTTGCAAGCGAGGTGCAGTTACCATCTGAAAGAAATTTCTCGACATAAAATTAAGTTACGTTATTTCAACAAACTGGTATCTTCATAAAACGGGCGGAAGAGCACGATCATAATAGCTAGTATACATCATCCATATTTCTTGCATCTGGTTTATCTTGTCGTAAAAAAAAAGTGACTAGCGTGAAGCAGGGCGCCGGCTGCGTATTTTTCATAAACCTGCGAGTGAGCGAGGGCGGAGGGGGGGGGGCGCGGGGGCTGTGGAGGGCGGGGTGGCTCACGCGATGACAATCAAACGACCGAGGGGGGGGGGGGGAGGCAGGCATAGAGTTAAGTCTAACAGATGGGGCCGCCACCACGCCCTGCGCGGGTGGGCCGTCGGCGCCCGCCGCTAGTCGACTGGGCCCGCGTGGCGGCGCCACTGTCCGCGCGGGATTATACGTGACGGCCCCCGCGTCCTACCACCCCACTCGCCACGCTCGCGGGCTAGGGCGAATTCAGCCGCTGTATGGAGGGGAATTCTAGTGGCCGGCTGCTCTGATCGGGAGTTTTCCGTGGTTCCTCCAATCAACACCAGGGAAAGCCGGAGAAGTACGCTAACTAACGGGCCACGGACCACGCGCGATCTTTCCTTCCTCGTCCATGGCCTATCCTCGCCTATTACTTACACACACACATACACTAACATACATTACACTACCACACATTCCAGGAGACCAGTCGAGACTTGTCCGACTGGGAAGTGCTCCCGCTGGTGGGAAATACCTGGTTTGGGAAAATCCCTCCCCCAGCCAATCTAGGTCTGCGCCGAACGTGCCATTCAGCAGGGAAGATTGTTTGCCACCTCCCGCGATAAACACATGCCCTACATTTACGGAACTAATGGCCCTAGCAGTTGATACGCCCGGAATCGCTAATCAATCAATCAAAACATCACGCGGTGCCAGCACGCCGCCAGAGAAATGGCTCTCCTGCTAGGGATGTGTCATCGAAAATGTAAAAATATCCCGAATACATTTTGCTACGTGTGTGGGTCCTTCAGAACATAAACTTACCGGGGTAGATTCAAACATATTTGACCCCTCTCTTCATACAACGCTTAGATTAATTGTTTGGTGAAGGCGATGGCAAACTTCGGAACCTCAAATCGGAGAGATTTTAAAAGATGCAATCAAGCAAACGATGACTTCAGAAGAACATGATGCCTGACAAGTTTTCATTTGATGTGTGAACATTTCCTGGCGAAAACAGATCTTCAGATTCTGATAATGGAATCAAGAGACTTTCGTGTACTTTTCAAAAACTGGGCTGTAGAATGTCACTTAAGTTACACTTTCCTCACTTCCGTTTCTAACAACTTATAAGGAAATGGAATATGGCCGATTTCTAGTATAGTGCGCCAGGAAAGTTTCTCCGCACTGTGCCGAGTCAGGGTCTCGTGTTAAAAATTACATTTACGATGGTAGCAACCAGATTACTGGAAAACAGGTGAAGGGGACAACACTCCCAGCATCTGTTATGATTGTGGTGAATTCGCAATTTACTTTTTACGAGTTGCAGCTCGTGCTGCCAACATAAATTCTGTTGCTAGCACTCTCATCTGATTCCATTGCGAAGAGACTCTCCTGTCGCGCTGTATAATAGATGGATTCGCTCTTTTAGAAAAACGATGGGTGATGACGCAAATCTGAATGAAAAACCATAATCTGTGTTAAAAACCGATTTAAAAAATATGATTATAATTCTTATGATTCAACAAGTTAAACTTTGTAGATCTGTGTAATGAACTAACGACCTACGGAAAGTTCAAGAAACAAATATAAAGCACTTTTGAAAGGATTATTTTCATTTTAGTTCGTTCTAGACATGAAACCCACATTGCATTTTGGAAACCTTGTCAAAAATATATTTAAACTGTATTTAATTGTTTGTTTTCATTAGACCCTTTTAGTAATAGAAAATTACGAAATATTTAAAAATTTTTGTTCTAATTTTTTTGGTACAATCTTCCCAAAACGAGGAAGGCCCTTAAATAAGTTTGTTCTGATCAGTACAGTTTTCGTATATTCTCCATTCTCCCCAGCCCCAAATGCTAACGGCGACACTCTTCTGCACTTCTCGAGTTTTGACTTTGCACACTAGGGCAAGATAGAAGCAATAATCCACATTATATTTAATATATATATATATATATATATATATATATATATATATATATTAATTATTCACTACTTTGCTTCTTTATAATTTTTGTGGCTTTGGCAAGAGAATGAACTACGAAACAAGCGAATTGATTCGGGGCTTTCTGTGAATGCGGCAAAATTCCTGTGGTGGCCCTTGATCTGCATGCGTTCCGAAACGTGAGGTTCCTAAAGAATTAATGATTTTTTTAGTTATTTATTTAGGGCATTTTTCGGAGCGCAAGTTTGTCAGAGGAGGCGACCCAAGTTCTCTTAACCTTTGCGTGGAAGGCGAGCTCCACGTGGCCGTGAGGACCTTTGACATTTCCTGGAATTGCATGGAAAGGCTGATGGAAGCTTTACCGATGCACCCCTACACACGTAGAAGTGTTGGCACAGACGTTTCCTCGCGAAGAGCAAAGATCGGCCAGGTATCCATGTCCTATGTATATTACCTGCCTCTCAAGGATATTCTTCCAACTACTTCAGAACAACCTATTGGCTTTCCTTGAATAAAAGAGCAGCGAGATATGTGGATGTTGTAGTTATTTTCGTAATGCTGATTTTATATCGACATAAACGAAATAAGTAAGTTGCAGCAAAAAATGGTTTAGAAGAGAGACAACGAGGAAGAAGGAGAATCGAAAAGGAATAAAGAGGAAAATAACAGAAAGAAGAATGTTGGAGAGAAGATGGAGTAGTCAAAAATGAGTAAAAGGCAATTTTATAAGCGCTATTCGAGCAAAAGATCTAAAGGAAGATTTAGACCGCCCCAGCTGGGACAAGCTCTAAGCTCCCGACTTCTGTGATAGTGTAGTGCATGGAGTGTAAGTAAGGATGAGGATAGGGCAAGAAAGAAGAAGGAAAGATTGCGCACGGTCCGTAAACGGTTTGTGGGAGTACTGCTCCGGCATTCGCCTGGTGTTGATCGGAGAAACCACGGAAAACTACCGATCAGAACAGCCGGCCACTAGAATTCTCCTCCAGACAGCAGTTGAATTCGATCTAGTTGTCAAGCAGGTGTCAAAAACCCTGCCACCGTCGGGACTCGAAGCCCAAAACCTACCGGTCAGATGCACTGCAGTAACATCAAGTGATGCCTCTTAAGCCGGTTTTAGTAGAGAATCAGATAGAGTTCTACGCTGTTTAATGGCTAATAATTCATATAAATTTACGAGTCTTTACATTAAGTCGTACGATTTTGCACTTAACTCAACATTCAATTTCAAAATTTTACAAGAATTACAGTGGATTGACGCTGGAGTTGTTAGTTGATTGTAAAGTTTAGGCTTAAGACAACTGATCTTCAATCAATGTACTCCAACGCCATGAAAATTACCGCACTCATCCTCAAGATAGTTCTTATCGTTCACTTGCTCAATCCACGCGTTCGATTTCATACAGGACAAATGCGACAGCCCAAAATACTCTCCATGGCTTTCATATGCCTGGCTTCGGTATAAATAGGTCTATCAGCACGCAACGAAACTGCTGCTCGTAGCTATTCCCGGGGAATGAATCAGCTGATTGTGCCTGTGGGAACTCCACAAATGCTCGGTAGCGGGCGGATACGACTTCTGTCATTTAGATTACATCCGTCTTCTATTCTAGTCGCCCCCGAGAGTATACGGCGGTCGTTTTCTTCTCGTTTCTCCTCTCGGCTTAGGAAGTGCGTCAGATGTTTCTCGGCCTCCCGAAGGGCCGCGGGCGGGCTGGTTCCAGGCTCACCTGATACCGCACGAAGCGGTCGGAAGCGAACAAACGGAACAAAGGCGCCTTCTTCGCCCCGACGGCTGCTGACTGACTCGCGCCTGTAATCACGGCCGGCGCCCTGCCCCTCACCCGTTTTCCACGCCGCGCCGCTCAAAAGAAATTTTGGTGCAGGGGCGTGGAGAGGGCGTTTGTACGAGTCGAAAAAAAAACAACAACCAACAAAATCAAAAATAAAAAGTTAGTGGTGGGCAGAATCAACAGGAGGTGAGAATATTGTTACTATTTTCTGGGGTTCTCCGCCGGGCACTGGAGGTGATTGAACAGTTCTTTTCATTACAGAGGAGGTCAATTTATTATTATAGAATTATGTATCTACTATATTCCACTATTGAAAATTGCTGAATACCGTCTTAAACTTGTTCTCAATAGTAAGTACGGAGTCAAAATTTCTCTGGCATAACAAAACAAGGAGATCAGTTGTTGTTGTTTTTTGTGGTAGTGTTTATTTGTTTTTTGTGAATCCACTTGGGAAGACCTTCAGACTGCAGTTCACAGGATAACAAGCGTGAGCGAGACATTCACTCTTATCTGATAGTACAGGCGTTGTGCGGGTAACTTCGGATTAGTAATCAGGTAGCTTATTCTTCAGTGAATTATTTTTTGTCAGTGTACACTGAAGGAAAAGTTGAATAACATATGCAATAAATATGTTGTAATGAACATTCGAGTAAAGTTTTTTTCTAATTTCGTAGTGGCACAAGATTCACAATCTCTTTCTCAATGATTTTACTCTTCAAAAGTGGGATTATTATAATGTATAAAATAAGTATTTTAATACTTAAGTTGAGGTAACTCGAAAATCACAGCTCAATCAAAGAACGGCTATATAAAATAAAATTCAAATAAATTTAAGCTACGTACGATTACAAATAAAACCGTTCACCCTGTCATGCAAATTGCTCTTCAAACGCATTTTTTATTTATTAGAACCAAGCTGTTTCTTGCATGTCCCCTCGGGTTGGAACGTCAAATCAATAAAAGACATTTCTGGCGTCGGAAGGTTCTGTACAGGAGAACATTTTTCATAAGACGAATCTATGAGTTCTACGCATTTCTCTTTCTAGAAAAATGTCGCCTTTACCGGTACGTCGAGTACTCACCTTCCAAAATCATACTTCCAAAACCAACATTATAAAAATGATATTAAACGTCTGGCCCCCCTCATAACATATTTCAATTACACTTTAATCATGATTCCACTACCATTTCAGTTTATTTCTCTCTTCTATTCTCAAGATACTATTTTAAAGTGTACAGAGTTCTTTCGTGTGCTCCTAAGAGTCATTGAATTGAATTGAATTGAATTTGCCTTATTTTACGTGGCGAGACTCGGGCCATGAAACCCGCTCTTCCGTCTGGCCACGCAAATTTCGCTACGCTCCTTTCACCAACTAGGAGAGAAAGGCGGTATTTCTCGGGCGAGAAACAGGCGATTTGAATTTAGCTCAGAGGCGTCATTTAGGCTTGAGGATCTTTTACATGCAAGTAAATCTACGAACATGGGACAGCCGGCTTTACTTCCCCTCCGAAGGAAGGCGTACGAAGGATTTTTTCGCCCTTAAAAATCCACGGGTTCGAACGGGTTTGAACACGCAAACTTGGGTACAACAGTCCAGTACGCTAACCGATACACCATCGCCGCCGCTGTCATTCGTCCGCTGTCATTCGTCAAAAAGAGTCATTCGTCCTGGTGAATCCAAATTCCTGGTCCTTCAGGTGTTTATTGGAAAATACACAGTACATAAAAACACAATAACAGTTTTAGGCAATGGCACAGTTTAATGGCAAGAGGAACTCATTCACGAATCTCTAAATGATTAATTGTTTTAGGAGATATATACGTGACGTGTGAGAAAGGAGTAGAGAGATCCAAAGGACTGTGAGAAAGGTGTAGAGAGATCTGAGGAACCCACAAGTGCCCAGTTCGAAGAATACCTCTTTGGGATGTGGTAGGTAATGAATCAGCTTCGATTGAAAAAAAAATATACTAATAAAATATATGTGTAACTATGAATTAGAATACTTCTGAAACATTCAAAACGTCAATCATTATTTTCTTCCATCATTTAATAATTATCTTCTTCAATCTGCTATAGAATTTTATTAGGTTGAATAATATGGATCATATGACCAAGATAATTGTATTTTCTAACTAGCTAAAACGAAGATTTATATTATTTTTAGGGTAATTTTTACGCAATTTCATGCAGATAGTAAATTTTCTCTTGTTCTGAAGGTCACAAGGACAACATTTTTTAAGATTGGAATAAAAATGTAGCTTTATATGAAAAACAAACAATCCTTTTCCTTTGTAGATCTTTGTTCATCTATAGATGATAACCATTTGAAAAAGTAATGCTCGACAAAACAGTACCTTTCAGAAAACACTGTTCGGTTCAGCCGTTCCTGATTTCCCCGCAAAAACAGACAAAAAATGTGAAAAGAATTGAATGGGTTTTTATATCAAGTAAATAACGCTACGAGATAAAAAGGAAGTTATTTTAAGATTACATACACTTCAATGTTATCTCTATAGAAGAAGGATTATTTCAAATAAAATGTCTTGTGGAAATGTGTCCATATCACAGAGTAAAGTTTGAACTGAATTAGAAGTCGAAACAAAATTAGTATTCAAATGAAAATTATTACATTCCATACTTTCATCAATTGCTTCCCGTGCAAGTAAAGCAGTCTATATTCTGCGCGTTTAAACATTCAAATGTTTAATGTTCTTCCAAGACACTTCAGCAATTCATCACTGTTAGCTTCGTATCCCAAAATAAAAATGATCTTTCGAACGTAATTCATAAAATTAAAAGCTCAGGAGCAATTAACGAAAATAGAGATTTATAATCTATCATCAGTGCACTAGAATTCAGTTCAATTTTCACAGCTAATCAAGCTATCATGCAACAGAAACACGAGTTATAGTTTATGAGTTACTAACGAATACCTAGCTGCAGCGCCAAGAAGCTGCTTATGAATTACGCATCGCTAACACAGAGCAACGTTTAAAACCAAAAATTATGAGCCCGAAGCAACGCAGGGAAACATCAAAACAAAGAGACCTCGTTATTTCAAATAAATATTTCGGATCGCTAGCGTGTTTTTCTCCGTGGCCAGGATGTGTTGAAACTTCGGCCTCGCTTTGTGCTTTCAATACAAAGCTATGCTTGTGTATGAGGCGAGTGACGGGTCCTCCGTCTGTTTCTGCCATGTTATTTGGCTGGCGGCCCGCGCGCCGCCGCCGCTGCTGATTCACCCTCCGCCACCGCCGCCGCCGCCTGGCAGAACAAGCGCGCGCGTCCAAAGCGACTGCGAATTTTCGGAACGCATTTGTTTCATTGCTCTCTTCTCATCCCGAAGTACGAGCGCGGTGCGTAGTCACAGAGTTTTCTCTCTCGTCCGCATTGCTCCACGCACCCCCACGACAGCCCGTTCTGACGCCGAACGATTCGGTGAATTCGTTCGGAAATTCGCTCAATTATCGTGTTTTCATGTCTGTGTCTGCCCCCCTGAGAATACCAACCACCTCTACAATTCATAACAAAATCTACGTATTCTGATAAAATAACACAAATCATAAATGGAAGCATGATGCAAGAACACGGCAAAATCTGAGTAAAATTGAACAGAATTCTTATATTTTTATTACCATAAATGATGATAATTGCTAGACATTTTGATTTTACAGTTCTAACAACATGTTTCCTTATTACCAAAAACCAAGGTTCAATAACTTTGACTTTCTTTTACTAACTTCCTAGGTACATAATAAATGAAAGACTTATTAATCGTTAAGCACTTAAGCACTATACATAGGGAACTGAATTTTTAGTTACAGTACGTCATCAAGTAAAATCTGAAAAATAACTAGAAATTTCGTGCAAGAACGTAATTAAAAACAAAGTAAGAAAATGGAAAGAAGTTTAAAATATTGTAACTCTTGTAGCGGGAAAGTACTTTGTCGCATGTGTGCCATGTATAAGAAATAATGTTATAATATTGTTATTCTGACAATTTATTTAAAAGCTTTTCTCATGTGGTGATGAAATCGTGATGAATCAGTGAACTGCCAAAGCACTTTTTTGGCTAAAATATCGATTATTTTATGCACAATAAACCTGAACAATTTCCGACCGATTAAAATCTTTTTATTTATAAATATTACTCACAGAATTTTGAATGTACGGACACATGTGTGCATGAATTGTATGGATGTGTTTTTTGTATTAAACATACAACCTAACCCTTCACAAATCTATCCTGTAAATCTCAGGTGGTTCCGCACAACTCAAAATGTGTAACTTATTACCCGCCGAAACCATGAGCCATGGAAACTTCAGATGTACGCCATAACAACTAAATACTATGTAATTGGTAGAAAATTAATCAAAAGTTGTTTCTATTTAAAATTTGAGGACTATTTTCTTAGGTCTAGTACTGGAATTTTGGACAATCCAAGTGATGTATTTTTAATTCTAATTTCTCTCTTTACAAAACGCTATTTCGTTGTAATATTTATTCTCTTCGATACTGGCTAGCAAGGAAAGTGAACGAAGAAGTGGTAATAATGAATTAATTGAGGTTATAAGCAAAATTCCAAAACATTCAATCAATATAATTACGGTCCAAATTCTGGGCGTTCCACTAAATGTGTGACAGCTGCAGGAAGCCATCAGCGAGGTTGCTTCAGTTCTTCCTGGTGGTAGATCGTCAACCCGAAGAACTGGTGAAATACCAGGAAATCCGACGGCCCTGCGAGTTTCTTTTAACTAAGGGTAGAATTTGAAGTCATTCATTCATTTTATTAATAACTAGTTACAAATTACTATGTGTAGTCTACAGCTCAATCTGGAGTGTGTTCAATAACAAAATTCTTCCGGTCGTATTGATAACATATTATACACATTCCCGTGAATAATACTAATTAAACGTACAAATGATGGCATGGAATGTACTACAAAAAGGTGTCACAGATTTAGCCTATGAAAGGAAATAAGAAGTCTGTTAAATGACATTCCAACACTATTTGTGCAAGTCCTCTGCATCTCTTTCCATTGCATGGCATCGTGACTTGTTTTGTAAGCGAGGCAATAGATCTCAAAAATATGAGCACCAGATGCAGTATGTCAGTGTTATTTTTATACATTTGTAAATAAATTGGAGATCCAACGGAACGCATTAGGAATGATTATCAAGCACCACACAGATTTATCGTTATTTCTAATTTCTAAAGAGAGTAATAATATGACCGAGTGCGATCTAAAAAAAAAGCAGGCTTTGCACTCAGTCTGTATGGACATCAGAAATTGGTTGAGAATTATCTTCATGTCTAGAGTATGGCTACTGAAGCATATCTTTCATCACGGAACACAGAAACCATTCCCGCTACAGACCGATATCGTAGTGGATTGTTTGCAAAGCCTTCACGCAAGAACATATTCCATTGCAAATTCTAAGTGATGCCATGCGTGTGAGTCAATGAGAGACTCCGTAGCATCGTTCAAAAAGTTAACAAATTACATCCCCCATATTTCATAATGTAGGGAAGTAAGCATTTGGGCATAAAATATTGATAGCTTCTTTTAAGATAACAGAATTTAAATGTATTGATGTAATTGCAGAGCATTTGGGGTACAAATATCATGTTGCGTTGGTTTTTAATTCGTAAATAAGTTCTTTTCGAAGAAAATATAATATTGCATACCTATGTAAGGAGTTTTTATCAGTTTTCTCACCAGGTGCCAAGTACGTAAAGAATATTTTGAATGATTCAATAATTCCACGCTTAAAATATTTTTACGAGACCAGTAAAAAGGTATCTTTTCTACAAGTAAAACCTTTGATTTGTCTAAGTAGAGAGTAAAATGAAAGAAAACACATTTTGCACATTTCCAGAAAATAATGAGTTAAATACACTACAAACGCGAGAAAGAAATGAATTATAATGGGAAACTGGAACAGCCTAAAAGATGATTAAGTAAGTGGTGAGGCATCTAATGCCACATCAAGAAATCTAACGATCGAAGATTCCAAAAGCAGTGTGAATTCACATTTTTTTAAAAGCCTAATGTATGAAACTACTCCAACAGCTGACAGGACACATGAGCTCAATTAAACTTTTGATAATAATCAAATCCACTGGTGGGGCAAAAAAGTGGAGCGCGGATGTGGAAAAGCGATGAGTCACTAATTGCACAGACTGGAGATGCCGGCACCTGATTAATCTTTCCCATTCATCGGAGGCATAAAACGAGGTCCCGTTCTTTTTAATGCTCTTCCTGTCTCCCGCTTTTCATGATCTCATTACCACGCGAAAGCAATTCCTGCGGGTGCAGTGCAGGGCGTCGGTTGCCTACAAAGTTACCGAAACAGCCGGCAGAGCGCTGCCTTGACAGATGGCTTCGTCGCTCGAGGTAGGGCATCGTGCTATGACGCGGTACTCCAACTAGTGTATGAAGCCCGGGCTCAAGTCAAAATGAAGATATTTTCCCCCTTGCAATACTTAAAAGTTAAGTAATGAATTTCATAAACTATGCATTTCTTCAGTCTAGACTTCCATCGGAATCTACCACTTTTGTTGGAACTAAATTGTAAAGTTTTCGCGAGTACATTACAGACATTCTTTTAACATCTTCACGTTTCCTCCCCGTACTATAGTAAAGGGAGAAAAGTATTGGAATAATCTCAACAAAACGAATACGAATTTTCAGCCCTAAAAATCGTATTTAATTTTATTTTGAGATGTAACTTCGCGCACACCAGAGTAGTAAAGTCTATTAGAGCTGCTCCAACGATGGTTAACACATGTGGGGGCGAAGAAGAGATACACGCCATACTGATATCCAAAATCGTGATGACTATAATATTTATGGACCGGGCGGAAGTCTTGATGAATCAGTCACGCATAACCGTGTGAGATTAAAAGCTTCTAGGTTCATATGTTGCAGGGAATTTTCAAACTTTTCCGGCCTGGCACAAACAAAACGCATCAATCCGTCCCTTTCGAATGACGTTCCAACTAACATTTCAGACGTTTCGAGTAAATTGATGTCAAACTTCCATCTCTTCAACTAATCCGACATGTTTCTACCTACAGTAGTGGTTTTTAAGTAGCTTTTTTCCCATAGATTGCAATAAGAGTATATTCTAGTTGTAGCCGAGCTCAGATAGCACCTTGTCATTAAATCAACTTATTTTCTTCCATTTTGTCAGTTAGAACCTTGTCATCCCCAACGATCGATAGTATCGAAGGATTGTAAAAGACCATTAATAGCAGTAGTACCATCAGAAAGCCAATTGATATGTCAGATACAACCGTCTAGCCACATCACTTCCATGAAGCCAGTTATTTGAATCAGTTACTGTGCATTGAAATGCAATCAATTTAAAATGCATGCCAAGGAAATCTCAATATATTTCGCATGTTACAAAATGCCACCGATCGTACATCACGTCCAAACTCTTTCTCAAACTCACTGCCGCCTGTGAATACCTATAATAATAATAATAATAATAATAATAATAATAATAATAATAATAATAAATTATTTGTACTCATCCCTTATCGTTACGAACGAGACAGATTGAGCTCACTTCCGCGAGAGCCTGACCAACGAAATCTCCACCGCGTGCGAAAAGAAGTTTCCGAATTGCGGGCCACCCTGCAACTTTAAAGGCGCTGTGACGCGTCTCTACGCGTGTCCAACGGCACGGCTGGGCTCCGGCTGTCGGCCTACACGACTACGTAACACGTCCTTGGGACAGGCCAACGGATACATACCAACGCGTTTCATGCTAAAGAACTTTTTTGCCGAGCCCTTTTAACTTCACATTCTGACACTTCGCTACACGTGTTAAAGTTGGGTGACGAGGCTTCGGCCTATGCGATAAATATAAAAACGTTCTTAAGGGGCCATCCATAAATTACGTTACGCAAATTTGGGGTATTTTATATACCCTCTCACCACTGTAACGCATCCGTAACGCGACGTTGTACCACACTCTCATAATAATTACGTAACGCTTGCGACAACCCCCCAACCCCTATATAAATGCAAAAAGTGAAAATAAATTATAGATCAGTAAAAACGAGTATTCACATCATTTATTCAGTAACAACTTCTAATAACTTGAAATAATTTTGTTTTAAAACAAATTAATTACATACTATTTTCATGTTTTGGTGTGACAAAAAAGAAATATTTCAATAAATGTTAAAAAATGAAGAAAACAATTCAATGTTACATAACACGAATGGAAATCCCTATGTAACGCAGTGTAACGATGCGTCAAACCCCCTCCCCCCTCTTTAGTGTTACGTAATTTATGGACAGCCCCTAAACGAGAACAACTCGTATTTTCCACTCGACAATCGAACGACATAAACCGAATGACCTCCTAACCGCAATTCGTTCTTGGCTTTCGTTCACCGATCTCGCGACTTCGGAGTCGACTCGTTAGATAACATTTTAACATTTCACCTATGGGTCAATTATTTTTATCTTGAAGAATTAAAAGGTCCGAAGACGTTTCCCCGAGTGCCCCAAGAGCCTTTGTGCACTAAAGGAGAGACGTGCAGGCATCGTGGCAGCGGCGAGAAATAAATTAGGAGCGAATGCCGGTGATGTGTAATAAGTTTTAATGTTCCATTTGTCTTGAGAGCAACTTCCTGCCTGGCGCTTCGCCGTATAAACCTGTTGCGCCCACGGCCGCGCCGCGCCGCGCCGCGTCGCGTCGCGTCGCGTCGCGCGCACATCTGCCGCCTCGCGCGCCGCCAGGCTTTTGTCTCAGCACACGCGCGCTGCCGCCGGCTGCACCGCGAACCTCCGGCGGCTCGCGCCTCCGCCCGGCCCGCGAGCGGAGCGAAATTAATTGCTGTGTACGCGCAATGACACTGCGCAGGAAGGCACTTTCTCGGCGGAAAAAACGCGACGCGAGCACCCGGCGCTTTGACGGCGGCGGCGGGAAGACGCCTCGCGCTCCTAGATTAGGGCGCGCTTAAAGCGCAATTAGTCAAACATTCCAACGCGGTGAAAGATAAAAATTAATATGAATTGAGCCTCGTTAGAACGATTTTTTTCAGGTGTCGTATCTCGGTGGAGATCCTTTTCAAGATTTGGGGAAGTGCAGGGCGGTATTAATCCAAATAAGTTGAAATGTATGCCAAGGACATTTAACGCGAAGAATGTTATTTATTTTATACGTCAGTTAATGCCACGTGATATAAAAATTATATATATATATATATATATATATATATATATATATATATATATATATATATATGGGATCGAGTCCTTTAATTCACGCTCACTTTATTAGCTGTAACGTGTGATATTCAGCCCAAAGCTTTAGTGTCCAAAATTAATTATTTCCGTTCGGTAGGTGAGCCTAGCAAAAGTTCGAGATATCTGGAAAAAACGTTTAATGTGCGGTGTGGAGCGAAATGAAATGTGTTCGAAGAAAGTATTTCAGAGTTTACGTGTTTGTCAAGTGAACTGAACACTGAAAAAAATATTCAAAACATACAGCTACTGAGATGTCTGGAGCATGAGAACGGCCACAAAACTTGTAATACCGAGTGAAGAAAAATAAAGATGAACAGAATCTCTAAGCACAAAAAGGAGTGATCTATAAAAGTGGAAAAATTGGAAGATATGAGACTCAAGAGGGTATGGAAGTCAAAGAGAGAAATAGGAGAGAAATTCACCATTTTCATACCGGCATTGGAGGTTCAGGGCATATTGATGTCCCTACGGAACTTTTGACTGAGGGGCTCTAGGGATCGAGTCCCGACGTTGCCAAGAGACCAGTAGGGAGCTTAGACCTTGTCCCGGCGGGTGCGGTGCGCAAATGCTGTGAGATACCAGGTTAAGAAAAAAACAGTCTGGCCGTCGGGTAGGTCGTCACCAGATCTCGCCATCCATCGGAGGAAGATAACACCCCTCCGCAAAAACAACATACACTACACTTACGAGAGCAATGACCTTAGCAGTTGACGCGCCGGGAGTCACTGAGCAATCCATAAATCAATCACCAGCTTGACAAGGGGAACAGGCGGCTGAGACGAAGCAGCAAGAAGGAAGAATTAAGAAGAAGAAGAAGAAGAAGAAGAAGAAGAAGAAAGAGAAGCCATGAAGCGAGGAATCGATTTTTCGAAAGAGCGTTTTGAGAGAGGGGAGCAGGTTAGCGTCCAGGGAACCATGTTACGCGCCGCGTCGGCCTGCGTTTTAATTTCAACTGCGAACCTCTGGCTCGGTTGTGCTTGGAATTTTAATGCAAAAATTTACTACCGTCCGATAATTTCCTCTTTTTACTTCTATTAATGCTTCTTAACACCTGCGCTTGAAATGGTCTGCTTTAATTACTGCGAAAAGGAAAATGCAAATGGAGCTCATTCTTCAAAAAGTTAGTGCTATAATGCTAATGATGATAATAAACATAGAGAAATATATCAAGAACGCCACTCGTATTAATCGTTTATCTTTGTGAATAGGTATTACTGAGAGTTTAATTTTGCCGGTCGACCACCCAGGCATCTACTCATCTGTTAAATGCGGTCTTAAGTTCTCACCAGATTCATAAAATTCGCTGTAACATGAATCTAAAATGAACTCTTTCCGAAACTGATCTCTATAAAAAATGTCCTATTGCCCCTGGCAAAGATGTAGGCCATTCAATTTTCAGGCAGTAAATAAAATTTCACTCTCATCTTAATAGAATAATATTTTTCTATTGCTTGTAGATACTGAATTACAAGTCGTGTCCAAATTCTTTCCGCAATTGGGTCATTCAGATATAGCCTCAGCAATAACATGTGTGGTCTAGTAGTCAGCCATAAGAGGTTAAAAATACATACAGTGTCTAAATGCATGACTAAAACTCTATGTCATGTGATTTTATTGCAGAATTTAAATAACAATCTCCATAGACAGCAAAATTTTTAATTATGTGCCGTATTTGGTAACTTAGAGACAGACGGCTAATGGTGGTCGTGAACAAAGATTTTTTTCAATAATGAAACAATTAGGGAAATATTTTGAAAGTTGTGTGGGAAGTGACGTGAAGGAAAATCAGAGGTTCTGATCCGTGTCTTCGCTCATTTCGCGTATTACCACAATCACTTTTTGAGCTTTGATTGTTAAACGTGGGAGTGTGAATTATTGGATGTAACATCATATACGATGTATTACGTCTGGGACTTGTGACCCCTTCGAAAAAATGATCTGATGTAGCGAAGGGAGCAATAAAATGACTTGACTTCAAAAACTATTGGGCTATTCTCTTTAGAATATATTTAGTTCGTCACTTTACATAAACACAATAGGTTGCCCTCTGGATGGCGAGCGGTAAATGCAGTTGGCAGAGGAGATCAAAATTACCCAATACTCTTAATCAGTAATTTGAATAGATTCCCTTAATGTGGTGATAGAATAGTGTTTACCCAGTTTTCTTAAATTTCAAGTACACATGATTTTTGGCCATGGGTTTTTTGTTAACAAAATCTTCGTCTTATTTTCTGTTATATTAATGAGTATATAATTGTGTCCTAGCGCCAATTTAAAACAGGGGTAAAATTGCTTGCAGAGACCAAATGTAAGTCTCCTCTTGACGGACGTTATAAGCGAGAAACAGAGAGTCAGAGGCAGTGGGCACGAAGTCGGCAACTCGGCTAACGTTACCGCACTCAGTATACTTGAATATTGCGAACCCCACCAACGCTAATGTTGAGGCAGAGGCGAGGGAGTAGTTTCAAAGTGAGAATCTCTGACCCTCTGGTCCTAGGGTACGAGTCTCAACGGTGGCAGGATTTTCGATGAGTCCAATCAACTAATGCCTGGAGGAGAATTCTAGCGGTCGGCTGCTCTGATCGAAAGTTTTCCGTAGTTTTACCAATCAACACCAGGCGAATGTCGATGCGGTACCCAAACAAACGGTGTACTTCCCACGCGCGATTTTTTCCTACCTCACCCTTTACTTACATACACACTTACACTAACATGTACTACACTACGATACATGCCGGGAGACCGGTCGGGAGCTTGGAGTTTGTCCTGGCTGGGGCGGTGGCCCGCTGGTGGGAGATACCTGGTTCGGGAAATACTCCGCAAGCAGCCGTGCAGGTCAGCGCCGAATCTCGCCGCCCAGCCTGAGAAGAACACCTCCACCTCCAGCTATAACAACATGCTCTACACTTACGGAACCAATGACGTTAGCCGTTGACGTGCCCGGAATCTCTAATCAATCAATCAATGTAACAGGCGGAGCGGTCCATTTGGAGAGGGATGCGCGTCGCTGTTAATCTAAGAGATAGACGCGAATGCGTTGGACGCGAAAGCGTTAGACGCGAAAGCGTTAGACGCGAATGCGTTAGACGCGAATGCGTTAGACGCGAAAGCGTCAGACGCGAAAGCGTCAGACGCGAATGCGTTAAACACGAATGCGTTAAACACGAATGCGTTAAACACGAATGCGTTAAACGCGAATGCGTTAGACGCGAATGCGTTAGACGCGAATGCGTTAGACGCGAATGCGTTAGACGCGAATGCGTTAGAGATGAGTTTCAAATGTCCGCCTTCCGAGAAGATTTCATCAAATCACCCGGCAACACCAACGTGAGAGTGGCATGTGAGGTGGGCCAGGGGTTGACGGAGGCGTCGGGCGGGGCTCGCCGTGGAGGTTCGCACGGGGCGTGTGATTCTCAGGAGGAATGCGGCGCGGGCGTGGGCGGGGGTGAAGTGGGGGCGGCGCCTGCGAGGAGTTTAGCGCAGGGAGTGGGAAGGGCCGGGGTGGCGCCGGGGCCCGTCGTGTCAGAGGAGGGCGTCGGGCTGGCCTTGTAAGCTCAGGCGGGCCCGCGGCCGCCGTCCGCCGCGCGAGGGGTGAGCGAGGATACTGCAACTCCTTTGCAACATGATGGTATATTAAATAATACACTATGTTTTTCCGATTCCCATGTTAGTTTAGAATATCAAAAGCGTTCAGGAAATCGAAGTAAAACTATCATTGTATTATTTTCAGATGCTTTTTTTTTTTAAAGGTCGCTAATATCTAGGTCATTAGCGAACACTGTATATTAACGAC
This sequence comes from Gryllus bimaculatus, assembly GCA_017312745.1. Lineage (NCBI taxonomy): Eukaryota > Metazoa > Arthropoda > Insecta > Orthoptera > Gryllidae > Gryllus > Gryllus bimaculatus. The sequence continues at coordinate 1,898,463 of BOPP01000106.1, forward strand.
AGGGTTAACAGTATGATGGGATATGGCGACGGTGAAGGGTGAATGAACGAACACAAATACAACCATGCCCGACGCGGGTCCCGAACCCGCGATCCTTCAGTTCGAGGTCGCTACGGCACTACTGCCTTCATTATCTCGGCCATGCGGTCGACTACACCTTCATTCTGATAGATTTCAAGAGGCATTTGGAATTCGAAATCAGTTTTGTAACTATTGATTTTATTTGATCTCATACCAATAATTTAACAGCCTCAACCGACTGTATTTGCTGAATTTTCTCACGTAGTACAACTTGCACCTATGGAAATTCTGCTTCCTATACTCCTGTAATGTGAGGATTTTGTTAGCAGCTCGAGTTCCATTCTGTCAATGCGTAAAGCGATAGCGTAAAGAACACTTAAGAGAATAGTGCAGGTCTCATGTTCGTTAAAATTACTAATTTTTCGAAAATCTAAAAAAAAATACAAATTTAAGTAGTCTTTCTTCAACTTCAGTCGTGAAAATACATTTTTTCTTAATGAAATGTGTTTATCACAAACATATCTTCGAATAAGGTCATGTTGAATTTTTCGAACATATGGGTATGTTTTTACTAATTTTGCGTCAAATATAATCCTTCGCTCCTAATATCCTGCGCTTCGTGGACGTTATATAAGAAGTGATTCCAAGCATTGGATGCTACGTAAGTTAGAAGTTATATATTATTGTATGAAACAATGGAATTCCATGCCGTAAGACAACAGCTGAAGTTCTGTAAATTATACGTCTCATTGTTGGGACATGATTTACCTGTATGAAATGCCGTTATAATTGTCAAATTTGTATTGATATTTGATTGAAAATATTTCGCACCAAATGTTCTACGATTTGAAATGAGTTTGACACAAATTGACAACTAAGTTCTGTTAATTCGGAGAGAAATTGTGGTGTAGGTAGTATTACATAACTATTACTAAAGTCAAGAATGTACGTGGTTTTTATGAGCACTAGTTCGTTGTGGTTAAGTGTCAAACCTTCGTAAAAAAATATCGACTTGTTCAATTTGTTTGTATTTATGGGAGTGCTTAATTTCATTATAATTGGTTCTCACTGTTTAAACCCATTTCTTGGCGTCCACCTTAACGCATTCAGTTTTTCGAAATATATAATCATTTTTATTATTATTATTATACATTTTATAATGTGATTAAAATGTATTATCATTCAAATTAATAATATCTAAATCAGATGATCCAACCCATATTTGGAAGTGAAATAAACATATAACATGAAATGTCACGATATAAAATGAAAATATTTCAACGGCATAAAAACTAAATATCTACGGGCATATCTACACAGGAATTAAACGATATCTTTATACTGAGACAATTAAAAGAAGAATGGTTTATGTCAAGAAAACGTATGCTATAATCCTGCATTAAAACTCATTGCATTGCTAGATGGCGATGGTAAAATTGTATCCCGTTTCTCTTTCTTTAAATACCTGTTTTACCTGTTTGCTGTGAAAGCGACCTTGGCCTGTAAATCTAAGGATGCATTTCGCCAGGATTTGCAAAAACATGAAAACATTTGAATTAAGAACGGGTCAGTGCCACGAATGGGACTGTAAAGTACAGAACATATTAGTCTTTGAATTGCTATAAGCATTTTAATATGTTTGAGACTATAGAGGTCTTGGTAGTAAAAGTACCATATAAAAATGATTACCAGTATTACATTCTAAAAATTGTTATTTTGAGGTAAATAAGTACACACAAGATAAATGTTGTTGCACAGAATATTTTGGTAAGAAGAAATATTACTGTCTGAAGTAAGGAATGTATGGAATAATACACAGATTAATTTGCATAATTTAATTTGTTATTGACAATTATTGTAACTAAAATTATTTTTTCTTGGAACATCGGTTTTCCAATATTAATCTGTCCTTAATAATTCCGTAAGTGGAGACGGTAAAGAATGTGAAAACGAGGTGGTTAGCAACATATTTTTCAAATAGCGAGCTCTGATCGACAATCTCTCTCTGACTCCGGGAGGATGCGAGAGCAGTTCCTCAAAGACTTCGCCACTGACCAAACGAGATTCTTCGTTCCCGTTCCGGTCTCTGAACGATGGGTTGATTCCTATCAGGATGGACACGGACCCCTAATTGGCAACTACCATTTTCCGCGAAATACCAACAAGTCTTAGCTTCCGTGGCTAACATCTAGCTGCGTGGTAGTGGGGGTGTCCTCGCTTAGAAATAGGGGTATGATGCGGTCAGTTGCAGTTACACGCGCTTTTGGGCGCCAATAGTGCAACCATCCATAATATAATAAATGCCACTAATAATCATCTGTAAAGTGACAATCCCACTGATTTAGTTAAATAATAACAACAATAATAATAATAATAATTAATAATAACAATTAATTATTATTATTTAAAAACCTAGCTGTATGGTCTCAAGACACTGCATTTTTCATGATGGAATAACAAAATGAAAGATTAAAAATAACTCCATTTAGATTAAAGCAATTAAAATATTTGCGAAATTTGTAGTTATTTAATTACAAGTAATGGCAATTTTCCTTTGGCGTAAGTTCAAGTTTTAAAAACGTTTTAAATTCAAAGAATATTCATTGAATTACGAGATCGCAATGTCATGTTCGTTGATATTAAACTTATTAGAAAACTTGTTATTTGTCCATATTAAAATACAAAAAAATCCATTAAATAAACAAACAGAGCCCCACTTCCTCAAGCTCACTGCAGATGTTGAAAGCTCAGTATTTCGAAGTCTTCGAGATGATCCGATTACACGTGCATTTTAATAGCAATTTGGTTTTACGCCGCGCGATAAGAACATAATTTGCCACTCCATCCAAGACAACGCTCAATTCCAAGCAATGACGAATGAAATTCATCATAAAAAAAGTTTACGAGCTGAATGCGATTAGCATTTCAAATTCGAGAGGTCTTCTGGCGCAATTTCGTTAATGACGAAGGACAATGGGCACGAACCGGAAGTAATATAATGTAAGGACTTCCATTAGCGTGCGGCGTCAGAGACACGGGCCGGACGCACCGCCGGGACGAGGCGGGGGGCGGTGAAGACGAGATCGACCGATGGCCTGGCGGCGGTGGGCAGTGGAGCTGGGAAAAGGGCAAGCGGCGGGCAGCCATGTGTCGTGCTCAAGGACTTCACACACGCCCCTCTGGGAGCACATGCATCATTTGCACCGGATCGAAGACACTACTACATCTACTTATTAATAAATAATACAATGAATATAACACGAGGAGAATTATATTCTTGAATATGAGGTCAACTTCGAACTGAGACAATGATGTGCAAGCATGTAGTACTTCCCATAATTATGTAGTAATAATTATAACCCAGTTTATTATATAGAATAATTGGACTTGAAAAAAACAGTAAAAGGCTAACAAACGAAATTGAGCAAAAAACAACAACAAAGTTCACAAGAAAGCAAATGTTTATAAATGAACGAACTCTCCTTTTTGTCTCTTCTTCCTAAGTTGATTTTCAAAGACCAAAAAGTGGCAGATTGAATTTCAATGTCTTAAAGAATGGGAATAAGCATGATATCACTTATATAATTTCAATATAAATTAAAACTTGTATTATCACTTGTATAAATTAAAAAGAGCGCGAGGAGTGGCGGGGGTCGAACGGCGAGGTCGGAGGAAACG
>BOPP01000106.1:1906177-1920094 GCA_017312745.1 Gryllus bimaculatus
CCCTCGCCCGCACCCGCATGAGCAACACCTCCACGCTGCGCGTAGCGGCGTTCGTATTTATCAGTGACGTCACGTAATAACGGCGCCGCGGCGCGAGAGGGGTCGCTTGGGTTGTGGCCGGTTGCCTGCGCTCTGGAGCCTATTACGCTCAAGGGTCGATGGCAGAGCGGGGTGGGCCCTTGAAGCTCGCCTCTCAAGTGTCGTTGACACCTACAACGCACGTAGTTCATTCTCTGACGCTGAAGCAGAAACAAAAATACAACATACAACGGCAATTAAGATAATTTTATAAAGATTATTGTTGAGTGCATACTGCCAATGATGTTTTTTACCCAACATTGATATTATTTTTAAGATGAGAAATATTTTTGAATCTTTACTATTAAGGTCGTTTTCAAGTAAGATATTGATTTTGGTATTATCTAGTGCAACGAAATGTAAACAAACATTATTTTTCAGTATCAAACATGACAAACCTCAGTGGCCTTTAATTATTTACAAAATTAATTTACAGCCTGATCCGTGATCTGGCAATATTGAAAAGTTGGATTATTCTAAAGTTATGATTTGTGTCTTGCGACAAACAATGACAACAAAGCCTTGAAAGTCAAATCATTGGTCTCGAATATGTAATGCGACATCGCAGGGATCGGGAGTTCGCTTCGGTTCAGAAAAGCAATGGTTTATATGAACTATGTTTTTCTTCCTCTCTTTTGAATGAGCCAGTTAAGAAATATCTTAAATGAAAAAGATCTGTAGCTTTCGTTGCTAGAACTACTTGTGCATCCTTAGGAGCGGTTTTCTTGGCCCTGATCTTTCAAGCGTTAACTTTGAGTTTTACTTCTTCTAGCCTCTTTTCAGTGAGTATGTAATGTGCTCTTCCGTCAACATATCAAGATGAGTTTTTGTAGCATTGAAGAATATTCTCAATATGCTCTGCGTATATGAAAGAGAAATTTTCTAGTCTCCTATTCAATATTTCATAATTCGAAAGAATGAACTTTAGTAAACATTTAGTCTTTTAATGCCTCAAAAGTCTCGTAATGCCTTCATTACATTTAGAGAGTCAATTATACTATTGGGCTTACGCAATACACGACCCTCTGCCAGATCTTTATTAATTTCTCCCTCCAAATGCGTGTAAGATTTTTCTAATAATAAGGAAAATCACAGATGCAACTAGTGCACGGACCTTAAGTAAGTCGCTATATGGAGATTAGAAGATAAATGTAACATGCCTTCTTATGTTCTCTGAGCAATTGTGTAAGCAGATGCTGAAGCACTATTTTTGACGGCGAGGACCGCTCCTCAAAGAAGAAAATAAATCACAGAGACGTGTTCATGGAATGGCGGTTAAACGCACATTAATTGACTTTATTTTGTAATATATTCGGCGATGCAAACGTCTTCATTAAGACGCTCAGATTTAAACGTTTTCCACGCTATTATTCGAGTCGACACAGTCACCTGGTACAAATTACAAACCATGAAGCAGCAAAGGCTTAAAATGCCCTCTCTGCAAGATGAATTCGTAGACCTATATCATCACACTAACCATAAGCCATTGATCTCCGTTAATGCGAAGTCCAACCCGTGGAAATTAAGACTTAATGGGTCGCTTCAAAGAACGGTGAGATTTATTGAGGAGCCACGTATCACCGAGTTTGAACCAGTTTACCTCCCTGTCACCTCCGCCGAGTAAATATTTCTTACTTGGAGACGCATTGCAGACGCGGGTTCCAAAATTAGGTAACATGAATCAAAGGCTTGCGGCCGGGAGCGCGGGGCAACGGCGTAACACCATCACGGGAGTGACAGCGTAATTTACGTCAACTGTGCGTCCTCTTAACCGAGTTAGCGCGAAGGACCCGCGCTGCTCGCGGTCTGTGACAGGACGCGACAGTTCCGCCTCCGCCTCTGCCCCCGCCCCGCCCTGGGAGTCTAAGGGCAGCCAGGTAGAGCGCTGGTGGCTAGGTAACATCTCCCAGAGGGACAGAAGCACATGCCAAGGAGCAGCTAGCGCTCCCGTGCACCTGGAGGTTGGACTGGAGGTCCATCTGGAGGTCCTGTCTACTTCGAAGTTCCGCTGGCGGAGCCAGCCTACAAATACTTCCTGTGTCGCTTGCTCTGTTGTACATGTCGCCTCCAAACGCTTGTGGAACGACGTAAAAATATAGCTAATGTTAAACTTTTCATACGAAATTGTTATGAAACAGAAATATCCAAATTAGTAATTTGCAAATTACTAATACCAAGGAACCTAATACCTTCCGATACCAAGATCGTCAAAAAGAGTAATAGAATTTGAATCGGATTTGATATTGACTGAAAAATGCGAATATTTGAATGTCTTACGCCTCCTATTCTCATACTGAGAGTGCCGACATAATTATCACATGCAGTGTGACACTTCTTACAACACATGTGTGTCATGAGACAGCAAGGCTCAAAGGAAAATGACGCCTGCTATTTAACATTTGCACTTAACCAGTTGCGTTTTAGATTTTTTTTGTGCATTCTTGGTGTTAATGAACTGTTGCACTATCGGTTTACTAAACCATAGTATTTAATTTAGTATTATTGTAGTATAATATATTTAATTTATTGCATTGATATACGAGAGTACTTAATTTGTTCTTCACCCATTGTTTGTGCTACTGTTAAGAAAACAATTTTGAGTGGCTTTGTGCAGCAGCATTTTTGCTGTTGCAGCCCACTAGTTATACAAATCTACGTACTTTATCTTCGATTCTGTACTTAAAATACGAAAGTGTAACAAGGAAATAATTTTACAAAATGTGTATGGGAGGCGGTCATTTTGACCACGCATTCGCATGTCTACAATATATATTATATATATATTATATATATATATATAATGATATATATATATATATATTATAAATATTATATGTATATTACGGAGGCGGGCGTCGGAGGCGGGGGCGTGCGCCTGCTTGAGCAGCGGCCGCCAAAAAATAAAGGCGTCCCTTACGCCAGGGAAGAAGTAGGTAAGCTAAAAAATTCAATGTTTAAAAGAGTGGGCTTGCAAAGAGGATATCTTGAAAATAACGTCAATTGAAAGGGAAGAAAAATATCTTGGCGAATCGAAGGCTAAAGTGATTTTGGAAAAGTGAGTCAAACCAAGGTTTCTCCACAGGAAAGGGACAAACGGCAAGGAGAGTTCTAACAAAAAGAATAAAATCTCAAAATGACTGGATTTAGAGAGAATAATTATTAGAATGAAGAAAATTGTTTCGCAAGTTATGCGGTAGATCTCAGAGAACAGGGCTAATAAATAGAAAGTAAATTTCATCGCAAAAAGTAAAAAGACTGCAAAACCATTGCGAAGAACACAATTCAAGAATGGCATTGCGTCAGGAAATATGCATTCCGTCGCTGATAAATCTATACATCAGAACCGCTGTGGTAAGGATAACAGATTTGATGAATAAGGTATTTGGAATTACGTGATTCAATTGAGGCATATCGCGGAGGAAGAGTTATAGAAGTAAGCAATATTAGTTATAAATTTTGATAAAAAATTAAGCATTTTAAAAAGAAGCTTCGCGAGACCGCATGAAAGAATTATGGATCCGGTAGAAGTGAAAACTCATAATTAGTCAATTAAGATTAGTGAATCCTACCACAGTGGAACTCGTAGTAACATAGAAGCAACCTGCGAGGAGGGAGACAGAGAACGCAGTCTACTAGAGCCAAGAAGCAGCGTGCGGCGGGGGCGGGAGGCGGCCGAAGCAGCTCAGCGAGATGGGAATCACGGTCGGGGCGAGGCGACGGCGGCACGCGCGCTGTCGGCATCTGAGTTACTGCAATTGGGCGTGCGGTCTCCTCTCCGGCCGCCGCCCACCGCCCCGCCCACTGCCCATGCCGCGGCCGGCCCGCGCGAACTCTGGCCTTGGCGGCCGCGCGCGGCCGAGTTGGTAAATTGAAAATGCGTCACTCGGCAGTGTCACAAGACACTTCGGCTACGCCAGTATATTTTCGGCAGTGATCAAATTTAAAAGTCAATATAACCATGCGCCATATAAGTCGCCCGGGACGCGGGTAATGCCGCCGCGCATCGCGCGCCGCCGCCTGCGCGCTGCCGCCGCCGCTCGCGGCAGAGCGCGCGGTGATGGGTTTTCTTTGGACGTAGAGCTCCGGCGCGGGTAGTTGTGATTGCAATAACGATGCTGAGGCCCCGCTTGAGAAGAGACGGCGGGCAGGCGAGGGCATCGGTATAGTGGGCGGCGGGAGGCGGGGCGATGGGCAGTGGGGCGGGGCGGCGGACGTGGGGCAGGCGGATGGGGCAGCGGGACGGGGGGCTGGCGGACGGGGACGGCGGACGGAGGCGGTGGGCGGGGGCGGCGGACGGGGTATAGGCGGACGGGGGGCGGTGGACGTGGGGGCGGATGGGGCATTTGGCGGAGGGCGGTGGTCGGGGCGGCGGTCGGGGGCAGTTGTGGTCTGGTGAGGGGGCGGTGTTCGTGGGGCGGTGGTCGGGGGCGGCGGCCGGGGGTGGCTGGCCGAAGGAGGTTGTGCTTCATGGGTGACGGGGGCGGGGCGGTCTGGCAGAGGGGATACCTGGCCGACAGACGAGGCCCGGCGCCCCGCTAGAGCAGTGCTGCCGCGTGTAGGGGAATTCGAATAAAAGCAGTCTCTTCTGGCGAACTCGCGCTTTCTCCGAACACGATAGCTGGCGCTATACCAGCAACTGCTTGCTGGAGCACGAAACCTGATTCGGTTATGGGAACAAAGTACTCTTCTTTAAATTTGGTCCTGTTACCTTCTACGTTGTCTTCTTCTTTGTCGAGCTACATTCGTTGTCCAAATTGCTTACGCATCACGATCAGCTACGTAAAGAAGAGCTGTTTCAGAACGAGTTTTTGGGAGTTACCCGTTGGTTATTTGGTAAAAGGGGAGTGTCAGTTGGTTATCAAGGATATTTCAATCGAACAACCGGCAACAGGAAGAGAATTATTTTTAAGGTAAAGACGGGCTAAATAGGTAGCAAGTACAGTTCCGTTGACGTAAATTCGTGTTTCATGAGAGCAATCACTTATCTTTTTGATGTCATGCAACTTTCCTTCGGCGTGAGAATATATACTCCGTAGCAGGGTACTGGCTTGCAGAAGTCGAAATGCGGGCGCTGTTCTAACGCACAAAAAAAGAAGACATAGCACAATACCCATGGACATACACTTAGTATGAACACTGCGCAGATACTCGTGAAACTTAAATATTTTTTACACAAAAATAGTTGTATGAATGCTGCTCAACACTTATAGTTGAGTATTTTCATTAAACTTCGTACAAAAATCTTACTACTCAAGAAGATCTAAACCTTATCCATCAATGCAAATATTTAGATGGGCGCGCCATCTTTGTTTTGAAGCTTATGAGATAGCTGTTGCATGACAGTAAACATGATGACACTGAGGTGGGAATCGGTAAGACTCAGTAGAGATATGCGGAATAAGGACAATAAATTTTTGAATTTTTCGAGTCAGCATCGGAATCTTTCATTATTTGTGGATTTTTTCTGGACCTTTGCTGGGATTAGTCTAACGAAAGCATAGACATCTCGTCAAATAAGGCGAGAAGTACGCATAGTTTCTTTTAAGGTTTCTGCGGCTGAATTGGGAGATGATAAATAGAGACACGATGTGTATTTTTATAGCACAACACTAACTGGATGGATGAGAAATAAATGCCAGAAGGGGCTCCTTGGGGGCGTATTTGGTTTACGAGACTTGGTAGGTTTTGCGTGACGATAACCTGAAGACAATTTTGTGGATTGTTCTAATAATACTGCTTGGCATGGCAATTCTGAACAATTTCTACCAGATCGGTTATTCCGTCGCGGCTATTTTTTAAAAGTAAATAGCTACTTCTCACGAAGGTTGATAAAGAAAGCATGTATTGTTGGAAAGGTGTTGGGTGGTACAAATAGAACCCGCCAGAAAGGAACGTTCGCTAGGTGTTTGGACCACAACGTCAAGTTAGTTTAAAAGTGGGACAGAACTGACTTCCATTGGTCGCGCCTATTTCAGGGGACTCTCGTATGCAACGCACAGGAAGTTTTATTAGACAATCAACATTATATTCAATGCTCATTTGTATTAATCTATGCTCTACGTGTATTCTCTGGAAGTTTATATTCAAGCCGTATAGATAATGTGAGAAGTTTGAATCAGGTAATTTGGAATTCCTTGTTGGGCGCAAGACTTTTTTCTCACTGCTTTAAGGAAAATTCCAGAATGTTAGCTATCGAGTTGCATCGAAGTTGTTTTTGCAAGAGCAGAACTTGTCATTGTTTTAAAAAGATAATGTTCTTATCTTTTTAATTTTTTTGGCATTCGTGCGTACTAATTAAATAATACATTTGATGTGTTCATATTATGCAGGTAGAAATTCTTGAAAAGAGATTTTAATTCATACTTAGTGACATTTTGGTATTTTTATTGAGCGTTAGTGATATACCATTTTGGAATATTGCAGAAGTTAAAAAGAAAACTATGTAATGTGTACCGCACGCAAAGTTTAATCACCTAGCAATGCGGCAAAGCGGAGTGTTTGGTTTCACCAAACAGAGACCGTAGCTTGGGTAGCAAGGACTGGACGTCGGTTGGGACGGCATAAAACACATTCCAAGTAACGGTCAGGAAGAAACAATCTTCCGAAGGAACGGAGAGGCGGATTCTCGTTACACGGCGAATAATTTAAGTTAGAAATTTGCAGGAAAAGAGACACAAAAACGCGTGTCCGGCCAAAAAGTCGGTTCCGAAGCAGCGGCTACGCGCGTCTCGATAGCAAGCGGTCCGGACTGCGCATGATGAACTTAAGAGGTCCGGCCGGCCTCGTCGCGGCTGGCGGCCGGCGCCGCGGCCTGGCCGGTCGGACGTCCCGCATAGTCAAAGTGAGCGCCGCCAATTTCCATATTTTCAATTAAGGGTGTGGATTCCGGTGGAGCGAGGGAGCCGGTGCCGCCGCTGAGGTAGTACGGCGTTTACAAAAGGCGGCGGCGGCGGAGACGCCAAGAGCGCGGAGGGGGGCGGGACGAGTTAGAGCCTCACTCGGTCCGATGCTTTGATGTGACGCCATCCTGGTTGCTATCGCTGCGCAAAAGACATGGGGCGCGCGGGAAGCAGATTTCTTGACACACGAGAATCCTCTTGGAGAAATATTATGCTTAGTAGACGTAATTATATTTTTCTCAACGTGACTAATTAGAAAGTTATTGTTATGAAATATAATTTAAGGTTTTGCATATTACATATATGCAAATGAGATCTAAGAGTAATGGCAAGCGTACGTCTTTAATTGGTGTTCGCGCAGTACTTATCGAGTGGATTAACTTACCGTAAAAAGAATAGATATTTTCTAATGTTAAAGACTGAGTTTCAGTGTTCAACACAATTATTGTGATTCAGCGCATTAACTTTTAACATCAACTTCCATGAATTTATTTTTTATTCGTGTGGAACTGTTTGGTGCGTGAGCCTTTAACTAGTTGCAAGGTTACAGTTGTTTTACAGTAATATTGCAATAGATCTCGAGCATGAAGTCTACTTGAATCGCAATGACGGACTAATTATAAGTAGAGACTGATTAAAGAAGTTATGAAAATCCAATGATCCTTCTACAAATAGGAATTTGCACTTTTGACAGGACATGACAATTAATTTGATTAATTACCGCATTGCTCCATTGAATGCGTAGCATGGTGCAACTACCTGCCATTTTTTAATTCTATCAATGCTCAGCTTAACGTTCAGTGATCGCATCACGTCCTTTTGTCGTTTATTTGGAAGAAGATTGGTTGTGATTCGGGGCGCATAATACATCAAATCGTCGTGAGTAGGCGTAAGGTGTATACGCATTTTTATCGCGAGAGGTGCGCGGTTTATATTATCGCGGCCTCTGGATGGTGAATATCCCGCACCCGGACCTGCCTATCGCTAGATTTTTTTTTCCACCTAGGCATCACCGCACCAGGTACTGGGGCACCTCAACAGGGCTGGGAAAACTCTACGCTCCTTCTGGTCCTGTCCGACATGGTGGGTGCCCCCGCTGGTGGTAAGTGCCTGTCAGTAAATGTGTGTAAGCTAACGTGGTTGAGGAAAGTACAAGGGAGAGGAAGGAAAGACCTGCACGCTCTGTGCACGTGGTCCTTTGTTAATGTTCTGCTCCGGCATTTTCTCGATGTTGACAGGAGACAACCGGCACGGAAACTCGTACCGGATGGCAAGAGAAGCCGGTCTGCTAAAAACTCTTCCTCTCGAAGACGCGGCTGTATTGGATCTAGGCTATTATGTATGCTAGTGTCGAACACGGCCCTGTCGTTGTCGGTGTAGAACTCTAGAACCGAGCTGGCACAGGCCCTGCAGTGCACATCAGTTTGGATGCCCTGAGCCCTCTCATTCATTTTGTCGCGATCGCTTCTGTTAGGCGCAACGGCCAAAGCACAGGGATGGGGGGTGTTTTCGGGCAGCGTTCGAGTTCCACTGCGCAGCAGGGCGGCCGGCGAGGGCGAGGGCGAGAAGGCGAGACGCGGAAGAGGCGGTGGCGAGCTGGAGTCGAGAGCGGAGAGGCAGAGGCGAGAGGCGAGAGGCCGAAGAGGCGGAGAGGCGAGAGGAGGAGGCGAGAGGCGTGGCGAGAGGCGAGAGGGTCAAGAGGCAAGAGGGGGAGGCGAGCGAGGAGGCGAGGCGAGGCAGGAGCGAGAGGCGAGAGGAGTAGGCAGAGGCGGTGGGAGAAGGCGAGAGCGGAGGCAAGAGGGGCAAGTAGGGGGAGGCGAAGGGCGAGGAGGGCGAGGACGGAGGCAGGATGGCGAGAGGGAGAGGCAAGAGGCATGAGGCAAGAGGCAAGAGGCAAGAGGCAAGAAGGGCAAAGAGGGCGAGAAGCGCGAAGAGGCGAGAGGGCTTTGGGCGAGGCGAGAGGCGAGAGGCGACGACGCGCAAGAGGGGCAGGTGGAGGCGAGATGGCGAGGCGCAGGCAGGAGTGCAGAGAGGCGTAGAGGAAAGAGGCGGCAGAGGGCGGTGTGGCGAGAGGGGCGTAGAGTGCAGGAGAGGGCCAGAGGGGAGGCGAGGCGAGAGGCGAGGCGGAGGAGGGGCGAGAGGCGAGAGGAGAGGCGAGAGGCGTGCGAGAGGCGAGAGGCAAGAGGCAAGAGGGGGAGGCGAGCGAAGGCGAGGGGCGAGCGCAGGAGGCGAGAGCGAGAGGCGAGAACGAAGATGGCGAGAGGGCGAGAGGCAAGAGGCAAGCAGAGAGGTGCAAGAAGTGAGGCAGGCGAGGGCGAGGAGGCGAGAGGCGAGAGGCGAAGTGCGAGAAGGCAAGTGGCGGAGGAGGGCGAGGAACAGGCGAGCGAGAGGCGAAAGCGGAGGCCAGTGACAAGGCGACGGAGTCGCTACGCCTGGTGGCCGGCTTGTTAATATTCAAGCTCCGGTCGGCGTCTCGCCAGGGAGGGCTGAAATAGGACTGTTTACACGATGGCGAAATATGTTTTGTGCGCGCGCCGCCCGCTCGCCGCCCGCTCGCCCGCGCTGCCTGAAAGCGGGGAAATGCTGCCCTAAACCGCGCCCCGCCCGGTGGGCGGATCACGCCCCTCGCCGCCCCAGCGCACCACGTTTTTTTGTGACGTTTACTCAATTTTTATTCAAGGAGTCATTACTGATTTATATATCTACATATTTGGAGACACGACGCAAAGAAAATATTCCCATTATGAATATACCAATAAGTGTGGCGTTTGCCGCAGTCAAAAATGCTGCTTGGGAAAGGATATGGAAAGAATGCACATAGGGTGTTCTTTTTTTAAAAAATAGGGCGCACTTGTGTTCAAGAGAGCAATATAGTAAAGTTCTCTGTACGTGCATATAGATTAATATGGTAACCAAAGACTGTTGCTTTGGGACGGAGTATGCTCGCTAGTGAACATAGTGGAGTACTGCTCCCTTCACAATAGAAACGGTTTCGTTTATACAGTCTGTTTATATGGTCGCTTCTTTGGTATAGTCTAGAATGGGATCACATCTTTCATCATCACCGTGTATCAGAAGCAGTTCGATCGCTGGAAATTATCAGTGTCAGGTAATTATTCTGAATAATCTATGTGCGTTGTTCTAAAAAGTCTTGAACATATGTACTGTCGGTAATTTTGGAAATTTCAAACAGGTTATAAGAGCACTCATTCGAGTCATGATTACTGAATTTAAGCGGATACGTATGTCAAACACTTAGGCAAATACAGGGCAGACAATAAATAACATGTGCTTTTGGATTAAATCAGGTGACATGCCAAAAGTTGTATTGTTGGTCGGTTATAAGCTATAAAATGTTATAATAGTAATTGTTAACTTTGTAAGACTGATGGCATGAAGGATCTTTCGCGAATACTATGGTATGCTGATGTTAGGCGGAACCTAGGAGACAAAAATTGCACTTTCGTTCACATGGAATCTAGAACACCCGTGTAGATTTGCTAATGGAGTTTTTTTAGGCAAAAATATTTCACGCGTCACTACTTTTCGAACTGTGTCGCTCGATATGTATTGCCTCTAACGTGTGTTGTTTTTGCATAACTGACAGTCAATATCAGGTCCTACGGTCTATGGTAAGTTTTGTATAGACTCGTATACTCGAGTTTCTTGAGATATGAAATTCCTGCAGATCCTGACGACTGTTGGAGAAATGAATTGACGGCTTCAAAATAGAGGTAAACTACTCATACACATAAGTAAATACGTCGGGTGGTCAAAAAGGTCGTATAAACTAGAGACTCTATACGGTCTATATATTTCGCGTAGCAGAAGAGTTTTTCATTATAAGGGAATTACAGTTTTCTACGTGCAACAGATAATTTCTTGATTTTTTGCTTTAGAACAAAATCGGAGGTAGTGAGGATATAAGAAGTGTGTTGCTACTCTCCGCTGGCTGATGATAACGCACGTGTATTGATAGTATATGGCGCAAGACTCTGTGAATTTTAAGTAATGAGTTCAGAGATGACAGATATTGCAACGCTTACATAGGCTGCCGTTTGTTCATCTGAAGTCAATTTCAAGACAAAACGTACTTGTGTCTATTTGGTTCGTTCGCTTGTTACGAATTGTGTAATCGAATCTCGCAAAGTGCAGTCGACGTTTCGTATACGGGTAAAACACATGTTACAGAGTTAGCGAAGCGAAGAGATGTGCGGACGTTTTAAAAATTCCGAAGATAGGGTGGTTTTGGAGGACGCTACGAGATCGGCAGCGAGGCTCAAAGGCAATGTCCAGCAAATCGGTGTAGACATCACTGTTTCTTTTAAACCATAAAAGGTGTTCAGCGAGGTTGTAAGGCCTTATTTTGTGATGGGATTACGGTTTTCAGAGTTAATATGGATAGCTGGAGGTTTCCTGCTAGAGAGTCCAAACTACACAGGTAATTATTGTACAAGTAAAATATATACCAGGATGGCTTGAAGGAAAAATATGGAACCATTTTAATGCACACTTTTTCATGAGAATAGATGTGTTAACACGTGTTTCCATAGGATGGATATAGAGTGGAGTTGGGTATATAGTTCCAGGATATATGGATATAACCTTCTTATTTCATTAGTCTGAGGGAATCAAGTCACAGAAGTGATATCAAAATCAATATTTGGGGGGGGGTGTCGAGGTTGTTTTCCTCATGAGGTGCGTAGTAAGCTTGTTGTTCTGGTGTAACTTTTGTGTCCAATGACTTTAGGTGGTATTAGGTTCAATGTGGGGATAGTTCGGGCACGAGTCAGGAAAATTACCGAAGAAAATAACAAAAACGTAACTCGAAACGTCCAGGGGACAAGGTACTAGTTAAAAGCGTGGTGAAGAGATCGTCCGAAGTGTATAGTCAGAAAGCGCTCCCAAAAAAGGCCAAGAATACCTCGTGAAGAAAGAGTAAAAAAAAACTCGAAACTCTCGGACAGGAAAGTACTAGTAAGTGGGGTAAGAATCTTCGAGATGGTCAGGAAGGTTCCAAAAAGTTATGACTCGTCTCGACAAGGTCTTGACTTCTCTGACTGCATCTCTTCGAAATCCTGGTCATCGGGGAGACGGGGGGGGCGTACGTTGCCCAGCTGCCCTGCGGGGGGGTTGGGCGATTGGGACCGGGGCTGGAGGTCGAGTGACGGACGAGCAGCGCGGGTCGGTACGGCGGAGAAGGGGGAGCGGGTCAGAGGTCAGGCTACAGGCGCAGCCACAGTCAGCGGCGGGTCGCGGGCAGCCCGTATCGGCCGCGGGCGACTTTGACGACGATCTGGAATGCGGGAGCGCGTTCTCTCGGGCCGGAGATTAGAAACCATCTTTTTCAGATGCGGACGGATTTCACCCGCCCGCCCGCCCTGGCCGCACGTCCCCCGTCACACCGCCGCGCGGTCCTATTGTGCCTTTCGGAATATTGTAGATGGGTCGGATAGACCGAATGGCAGCGCGCAATCGATATTTATGTATAATGACATTTTGGCTGCCGCCAGCCTGTGGCACCCCCAAGCGAGATAATGCGTCATTGTGTTACCGTGAGCATAATTACGCGTTGTCAGACCTCCACAGCTGTAAATTCGACGCTTCGGCAAAGGATTAAAGTAGCGGTAAGCCAAGATCTGCACGTTAACTCGCTTCGCTAGCGGAGGGGAGTTTATTGGTTATGCTTGTCCTAAATAACGGAGTAAGCTACAGATCTAACCGTGACTCGGCAAACAGTAATGGAGAAATCAGGAAGGAGGTCGCCGAAGCAGATATAGTTACAATGTTAAACTTCCACGTCGGGAGTACACGAATGAGAAGTTGCTGAATTCAATGCCGAGGCTATACAGGAAGCCGGACAACCGAACAGAGCGTAATATTGACACACGTAGCAGCCACAGAAGGGACAGCGCTCCTGCCCCGAGCTTTTATTATTGTTTTATGAGAGCGTGATGCGCATTGGGCGTCGAAGATACAGGGAGGGCGGTATTGAGCAATCATGCTCCCGGAACCCCGCAGGTAACGTGCCTGTCAGCACTGCGTAGCCGCGTTCCAATGGGAAACTCCTGCGTTCCCAACACCGCACCAGGTGGATTACGACTAGTCGCCTCTTTATCGCTTTCACGACGTAGGGTATGGGCAGGGCGAGGGGGGAGGGGCGCTCGAAGGGAGGAGAATAGAGGGGAGATGGAGTGGGGAATTCCGTTGTTAACCGAGAATATAGAGCATTGCCAATTTCACAGAAAGGGAAGGGTATGACATAGCGCGAAAGTGTGGCGCAAGAGAGAGCATGTGCAAGAAATGGACGTCACAGCGATAGAAGTAGAGTAGAGAAAGAAAGAAGAATAATGGCAGGACCTAACAATGAAGCTTATGTCGGGACACAGTAGAAGATGATGCACTAGGCACGGAATCAGGTAAAAGACGTGTAATGCCGTTTCATTTTGTAAGATTGATTACAATGAGAGGATTACATTGATTTCAATTCCCGGTCGGGGCGACATTTTAATAAGTGGAGATTTCCTTTTTTAAAAACGCCGTTTAGATTCGTGTAGCCGTAGAACGAAGAACAGCTGAAGCAGGCGAATTGGCTAGCGTAATTAACGGTGAGGGACAATTAAGTCCATGTTCGCTCAAACAGTGGTCTCACCTTGACCCACCAGACCCAGCGGGAATTGAACCAGGCCCATGCATAGGGGAATAGACCATGTAGCCAGCCGGCAGAAGTTAGCGATTTGATATCATCGAGTGACTCCAAGGGCGGTGAACTATTGAAGTGCGCATTGGTACCCCATAACCGAGTACTGTATGTTTTTCTGGACGTGTCCGGGTAGTATCTTTTCCCGCCGCTTGTATAAAGAGAACGAGGATCCGGGCGCCTAGCGCCGGCTAGCGTGGTTTCCCGCTAAATCAAGTCTTCGCACCAGCGGGGCACCGC